>JAJOOS010004537.1:0-58545 GCA_029582725.1 Solanum chiquidenum
GTGAAATTCTCTAGATGCCGGACCAAGGATTTAGAGATACCTAACTTATCACTTTGCATGTAAGACATTAGGAAAGGATTGTTGTTACTAGGATTACTGCGTTATGAGCTTGTGGGGAACACGTATACCCTAGTTATCTTTCTCAGCTTTATAATAACCAACATTGACTACTAAATTCTGATTATTTATTGAATTTTGATAATTGATTCACAAACCCCCCCCCCCTTTTAATTAATTGTTGTTTTCTTGGATATAATCGTGGGTTAAAGTAAAGTCTAAACCATTTTCCTCGTGGGATCGACCCCAACCTACAAGTTGGGTTCTTTACTTGATAACGATCGCTTACGCTTCTTTAGGGAGGTGTAATTTGAGCATATCAAGAGACCCAATTCGATAATTGCCTAGTCACAACGAGATGCAAAGAGTTCACATATTGTGTATGCAACTTCAATTGGCCTCGTCGTAGTCGCACATTCATTTTTGTTCGATTATGAGCACTATTCGAGTCATCGGTATTGATCAAAACCGGTACTAAAATTTGCAAGAGAACAACCACATTCAACACATACAAGAGGTGGCAAAAGCTTTCGAAAGGGTCAAAAATCATTTATAATTAAAGCAAGGAGCCACAAGCTCAAGTATCCACAAAAGTAGTGTAAAAACACAATTTTTAGCTTAAAGCCCAAATATAAACAAAACAAGAATTACGAATGTCACACAAAAGGTGGGCCTCACCCCATCATAAATAAAAGCATTTGTCCTCAAATGCAAACAAGCTAAAAAATATCAAAAAATCAAAAGAAACAAACACAAAGAGGGAGGTAATGAGGGGATCCTATCTATGCAGTCGCAACATCTGTTTGGGCATCGGTGCCCGGTGCATCAGTCTGATCTCGAGCATCAGTGCCTGGAATTTCTTTAAAAGGAACAATAGCACCAAACTCACTAGGATTTGCTTCAGGTGTGTCCGCCAAAAATTTCCGAACAGCTGTATAAATCCCCGGGCCCATGAAGGAACAGAGGGGTCTCAGGGAGTAGTCTTCCTGTCAGAGATGGGCCTCTTGCCCTTGCCTTTGTCTCCAGGTGAAGGTTCTTGCTTTCCCTTCTTGGGAGGATTCAACCTCCCTTCATTTAATTTGAAATTTTATGCTCTTATCTTTCGGGGTGGCATGATTTTCCCAGCAACTTTTGGTCTAGACATGTCTGGAAAGCATTGAGACTAAGTTAGGAAATATTCGAACAAAAGAACAGAAAATTAGTTTTAAAGCTATGGCAATTTGGCGATGGGAGATCCTTTCAGTGAATCACCGACAGCTTTCGGCGAGCAAGAATTAGCTCACCGAAATTACAGTGCAAAAAGAGTTTAGGGTGTAGACTAAGGACGATCAAGAAGTCTTTTGGCGAGTCGTCGAGTTCCTTCGGCGACCTCATGCTTCTTGCCAAAAGTTATACAATATAACAACACATAAAGAATGAAATTAAAGGCGAAATGGAGACATTAGGCGAACCATCGAGTGGTTTGGCGAGCTCAACCCAGCTCACCAAATGACCCAACGTGCCTATTTCCAATCCAACTTATCAAAATCAACCCCATAACCCCCGAAAACAAAATTAAAGCATGCACAACACAAATTCAAACAAGACCCATCACATACAAGCACTACCCCACAAAATTTTAATCTATTTCAATGCACCAAGCTACGGGATTTCAATAATCAAAACACTACGGGCAAGATATTCAAATTAAAACTGGCATTTAAGCATACTAATTTTATCAGAGAGGCCCAGCACACGACAACACGGTAAAAATCATTTGCATAAGAGTTCAAAATGTCAAAAACAAACTCGGGGATCGGATAGCCAACCTTAAATGCCTATTAAGTTAAGATTGAATTGCTAGGCGGCAATGTAATCTGAATTCCGAGCAGAAATCGATGACTAAAACACTTGGAGAATCCAAAAATAAAAAAATATAGAGAATAACGTGCATGTGTAAGTTTGTGAAGAGTTAAAGAGAGGGAAAGTGAAGGAGTTTGAAAAATATAACCTTGTGGCCTTAAAAACCGTCCAATTTTCACCCGTTCGGCGACATTAGTGTTACTCGCCAATTCGCTTGGCGAAGCGCAAAGTAGACACTTACCTCGCTGAATTTCACAGGACTTCCAATTGATTTGGAGATCCAAATGGCAGACTATATCGGGGTAACCGATTCGCCAATAATTTCTTGGTTTTTGCCGAAAGTTACAGACTCCAAGTTAAATCTGTCTTGAGTTCAATAACGGTCTGAGTCGGGGTCGCCGACCCTTTCGGTGATGCACTAATTGGACCTTTTTCTCACCAATTTCCCTCTTTCCGAACACTTTCCACACGTTAACCTGCACAACCGACACACCATTATTCCAAACAACGAAAGATAAAAAAAATAAGAAAACTTGGGTTGCTTCCCAAGTAGCGCCTTAGTTAAGGTCATGACACGATGCGAGTCCACCTTCAAACCTCATTCTTGGGGTTAGCCATAGTATTACTAGGCAAACCCCCCCTACTATCTCGGGTTGAGATGAGATGATCTATGACCCATTTGGGTCTCCCACTGCTTGATTGACACTGAATGGGAGGTGACAGTTTGTCTAAGGGTAGACACATCTTATTTCATTTCTTTTAAAATATTGGCTGACCCTTCACCTTTGTTGAGGATATGAGAGAGCATATCTTCAGACCTACCACCTTCTGAATCCTTTGGCCTTTGGCGCTCATGGGGAGGTACATATCTATCCTTCTCCCCATCCTTCCAATTTGGATTACGGTCCCTCCATTCACGATCTCAATTTTTCCAGCCTTATCCCTGGCCCAACTTTGGTTACCACCCTGCCTAGGGTAGTTTGAACGATAGCCACTGCCTTGGTTGGCTAGGAAATTTACCTCTTCATTATACAAGGCTTCAAACTTGGACTTATCCTGATTAGTACACCCAACACCCACTGCATTGACACTTCGAGCACCAGCTCCCATGACATTTTTAGACAAAATATCAAGTTGTATCATGATTTTGGCCATGTTTTGGTCCCTTTCTTGGTCTTTCTCCATATGTTCCTTAGTTAGCTTGAACGTGAGAAGGGAGACCTGGTCTTCACGGGTATACCACACCCTGTTTATGATAGTCATGCCATCCAAGAGCTGAGCCACTATCACATAAGGTTGTTGTATCAAACCTCCCAGAGAGAGTTGGTCAGCAACACCCTTATTTACCGAGTCAAGACTTCGGTAAAAATACTACAGCAACACGTTAACAGGCAAGCCATGGGTTGGGCATTGAAGCATCAATTTCTTGAATCGCAACTAAGTTTCATGTATTGGCTCACTTTGTAGACGCTTAAAGCTCTGAATGCTATCCTGAATAGGTCATCATCTTCGAAGGAGGAAAAAATTGCACTTGAAATGTGGTAACCAACTCCTCCCACGAAGTGATTGATTCACGTGGAAATTCAGCCAGCCACTTGCACGCCTCTCCCATCCAAGAGAATGGGAACAACCTCAACCAGACCGACTCTTGGGAGATGTTCTTGAAGGAGAACGGTCCGCATACATCCACGAAGTTTCTAATATGCTCATGAGGTTCCTCATGAGCCAAACCACTGAAAAGACCCTTTAAGTTGCAAGAGTTGCAACATAGTACTCGTGATGTGAAATACCGCATTCCCTTCGGTCGGAGGCAAGCGAATGGCACCAATACCGCCCATGAGATAGGGGTCATTAGCATGAGGTTCGTTGACATCGTTGAGGTTTTTGATGTCGTCTTGATGGCCTACTTGGCCGCCATTGCTGCCGTTTACGCTCATACTTCCTATTTTCAACACAAAAAAGCAAAAAACACTGAAAATAAAGTAAGTAGAACTATAACTAACAAGAGAAAAATTTAACTTAACTAAAAATTCTCAATTAACACCACTCCCCGGCAGCGGTACCATTTTTATTTGACGTATCCAGGCGCTTCATCCAATACTAAGTGTCCACGGTCGTTCAATAGTAATATTACCCAACTAGTGAGTTGGGGTCGAGTCCCAAGGGAGCGGTTTGTAATCGATAATTAAGAGAAAAACAAAAACTTCGCTCAATTCAATTATAGCTAAAGACTTATACGAAGAAAAATATATTAAATTAAAGGATGACACAAGTGTCAATTATCGAAGGGAGTTTTGCAGGCAATTATCAATTAGAAGCAGCAAATAATATAGAAATATGAATATGGAGATGGGACTCTTGGGATGTGATAGGAATATGGGCTAAAATAAACAATCGGGTAACTGCTATTGATAGTAAATCGCTGGAAATTGGTAACTAAGCTAGACTTTAGAACAATTTACCCCGAATCAAATCGGTTTCTCTCGAACACCAATAAGCGGCAACAAAGCACAACCTTCACCTTAGTACATTCACTCTCTCGAGCTGAATGTGTGGGAGAGGGTTTAGGGTTCACTCTCTCGAGCTGAACCCACGACAACCCAATAACCACATACTATCGATTCAGTAGTTTTGGTTTTAAAACCTCTCTCTCGAGCAAGTAAAAAATACGAAGATAAAATTAAATTTGCAACTACAACCCCATTAAATTCAAACAAAACTACTAAACGAAATCACCTTCACACAACAAATTAACTATCTATTAACAATACCCAGCAGTAAATTCAACCCATATTCACATAATCACACCCCAAGAATTGAGGTTTTAGCTAGACATAGTAAAGAGATAGAAATCGATACCGAATAGTGTTTCCATCAAATGGGTACAATATATATTTTCTTTACACACGTCTATGATGAATATTCTTCAATACCCACTTCCAATTGCTTAGAAATGGAAATCTTCAAATCTTCAAAGCTAAGGAACAAAGTCTCCAAAACTCTAAGTTCTCCAAACTTAAAATTAATGTTTGATATTATAAAATTCTATACTGAATGCATACAAAATCTAATACTAAACTAGAAATTTAAACAAGTATTTATATTTGTCAAAAAGTGTGTTGCGAAGGACCACTCGGCGCAGTTAGTCGGGATCGCCGATCCACTCGGAGATCCACCCTTTGGTCTGGTTCATCGCTTTTCTACATTGGCCTTCAGCAAATTCAAATTCTGTAACTTTGGGCGATGGAGTACTGCATCGTAGAATCACCCCGAATCAAATCGGTTTCTCTCGAACACTAATAAGCGGCAACAAAGCACAACCTTCACCTTAGTCCATTCACTCTCTCGAGCTGAATGTGTGGGAGAGGGTTTAGGATTCACTCTCTCGAGCTGAACCCATGACAAGCCAATAACCACATACTATCGATTCAGTAATTTTGGTTTTAAAACCTCTCTCTCGAGCAAGTAAAAAATACGAAGATAAAATTAAATTTGCAACTACAACCCCATTAAATTCAAACAAAACTACTAAACGAAATCACCTTCACACAACAAATTAACTATCTATTAACAATACCCAGCAGTAAATTCAACCCATATTCACATAATCACACCCCAAGAATTGAGGTTTTAGCTAGACATAGTAAAGAGATAGAAATCGATACCGAATAGTGTTTCCATCAAATGGGTACAATATATATTTTCTTTACACACGTCTATGATGAATATTCTTCAATACCCACTTCCAATTGCTTAGAAATGGAAATCTTCAAATCTTCAAAGATAAGGAACAAAGTCTCCAAAACTCTAAGTTCTCCAAACTTAAAATTAATGTTTGATATTATAAAATTCTATACTGAATGCATACAAAATCTGATACTAAACTAGAAATTTAAACAAGTATTTATATTTGTCAAAAAGTGTGTTGCGAAGGACCACTCGGCGCAGTTAGTCGGGATCGCCGATCCACTCGGAGATCCGCCCTTTGGTCTGGTTCATCGCTTTTCTACATTGGCCTTCAGCAAATTCAAATTCTGTAACTTTGGGCGATGGAGTACTGCATCGTAGAATCATTCGGTGACTCGTCGACTACTTCTTTATCTCGCCGACTCTATTTTCTCCTTCAGATCTTGGCACACTGGAACATTAGGTGAGACCATAGCCATTCGACAACTCTCCTAATGGTTTAGGCGATCTTCAGGCTGTCTTTTCTTCATTCTTTTCTGCTACCTTGTTCCTTTCTGCCCAATAATGTTCATGCTCAGTCTCTAATTCCAAATACCTAAAGCTCAAGGATTTTCATCATTTATTAAGACAAAATATGCATTTGAGAACACTAAATCTATCAAAATAAATCCCTTAAAGAATCCAAATCGTGGACTCATCAAATATTCCAAGTAACTATTTTTTATTCAAAACTATATGACTTTTATATTGACCTTTTGGCTTATTGTAAATTCTAAGTAGCAAATGTTGAAGATAGTTTTTTTATCCAAAATGTGTTTATATCAATTCAATAAAAACAATAAAAGTAGTCTTCAATATAGATTTTAACCTTACTTCAACATTTCACCATGATAAATTAATATAATTTAGTGAACAAAATTCACTAAACTTCCTTAACCGCTGATGACTGGTAAATGAAAATACTACTATCTTAGGAACTCAAATTATATCAATCATCTCTCCATTCTATTCTTTTCGAAAATACGAACATGTAATGTCATCCTTCCATCATAATGGAAAAGCAGAAACTCACCCCCTTCAAAATGCTGCTTCTTTTGAAATCTTCCAACCTGCACCATGGAAGAATGTCCCATTTTCATCCTCTCATAGTTTTAAGTTCCAATTATTTCCACAAGGCCCTTTTAGCAAGGATGCTTCAGCTGCTTCTTTTGTCATATGCTTCACAAAGTCGGCTGGAATTCTCTACAAGAAGGGGGAAATAACGTTCTTGAGTTAGAGTTTCATGGTCATATTCAACATAATATATTTTTTGCATGTTCAATGTGAGAAAAAAATTAGGATACACGTGCAGAGTGCAATAGAGATATCATAACATTAAATACTAGTGTTCATTGAAGTATTATTGATCTAACTAATTGAGTTCAAGTTTCACCTTTTCAAAATTCAATTAAAAATATAGTTGACTTTTTAAGATTGAAGTTGAATTCAAGTTTCAACTCTATCCATAAACATAAATATTTGCATGTCTAATTCATAAGTAAGATCAAACAAGCATCAGAGAAGCTCATTAGCTCAGAGCAAAGCAAATAATGTTTACACTCAAAAGAGATGGAAGTAAGGCCATCTCATAGGTTACATCTCCTACCCGCCTCAGAATGTTAAGCAGGCTGATGAACCTAGGTCTAAGCTTTCCCCTCCTCTCGAATCTCATCACACCATTCATGGGCGACACCTATAGAAATACGCGATCACAAACCATGAACTCTAAAGGTCACAACCTTTTATTAGCATAACTCTTCTTCCTACTCTGGGCAATATAGAGTTGCTTCTAGATCATACAGAGGTTATCCATAGTCTCTCAACAAGTCGGTGCACCACTATCTAACATCAAAAGTGTCAAACCAGCCTACTAGAGAACGAAACATCTTACCATACAATGCCTCAAATAGAGCCATTTGAATATTCGAATGGTACCTATTATTATACGTAAAATCCACCAAAGCTAAAGAATGATCCCAGTAACCACTGAAATCAATAACACAAGCCTATACCTTATCCTCTAAAACCTAAATAGTCCTCTCTAAACCATCGGTTTGAGGGTAAAATGTTTTATTGAGCTCAATGTTGGTACCCAACTCTCTCTTAATAGAACTCCAGGAGTGTGAAGTGACCTAAGTATCGTGATCTGCGATGATAGAAACCGGTACCACATGAAAACGAACAATTGCTTTAATGTAAATCTGGGCCTATCTCTTTGAGATGTAGGAAGTATGAAACCTATAGAAAGTGAGCTGACTTAGCCAATCGATCTATGATGAACCAGTTAGAATCAAAACCCTGAACATTATATGGTAAGCCTACTACAAAGTCCATGTCTATGCACTCAAACT
This sequence comes from Solanum chiquidenum, assembly GCA_029582725.1. NCBI lineage: Eukaryota > Viridiplantae > Streptophyta > Magnoliopsida > Solanales > Solanaceae > Solanum > Solanum chiquidenum. The sequence continues at coordinate 7,977 of JAJOOS010004537.1, forward strand.
TCCACTCCAAAATGGGTAGCCTCTAGTTGAAACCACCTGGCCGTTGGTCCTCGTACTTCACATGCTGACAGTTCAAGCACCTAACCATGGATGATGGTATGTCCCTCATCATCCCACACCACTAATAATGTTTCCCCAGATCATAATATATCTTCAAAGCACCATGATGAATAGAATATCTAAAACAATAAGACTCTTGTAGAATCAGCCCAACCAACTCACCAACCCTAGGGACACAAATACGACCCTCGATCCTCAAAATAACTTTTTGATCTAAGGTCGCCTTCCTAGATTGCCGCTAAGCACCATGTCTTAAATCACTCTTAATCTCATATCCTTAAACTTATTGTTCTTGAATTGCTTTATAAAAAAAGATCTAACCTCTACATAAGCAAGAACTTTCTGCAGCTTAGAAATATCAAGTCTAACCATGTGGTTTGCTAAGGACTTACTTTCTGAAGCCATAGGTCACTCTTTTATAGCTTAGAAAATAAAAACACCCATACTTACTACCTTTCGGTTCAAATCATCTTCAACCACATTAGCCTTGCTGGACTAATAAATGATAGAAATATCATAGTCCTTTAGTAGCTCTAACCACCTACGCTGTCTCAGATTAAGATTCCTCTTGCCGAAGATATACTGAAGAGTACGATGGTTGGTGAATACCTCACAGTGAACTCAATACAAGTAGTGTCACTAAATCTTTAACGCAAAGAATATCACCGCCAAATCCAAGTTATGAGTGGGGTAGTTCTTCTCATGAAGCTTCGGATGTTCGAAAGCATAAGCAATAACTCCACCCTATTGCATCAAAACAAAACCTTGTCCAACACGGGAAGCATCACAATAGACCATAAACCCATGGAACTCAACAGAAAGAGTCAGAATCGACGCTAATATCACGACCCAGGTGTACACCCTAGATGTAGCATGACACATAAAACCCAGAAGAACTCAATGTAAGCCACTTAGCATATCATAACATAAAGAAATAGAAATGATGCAGAAATTTATACATTTTTCATAACAATCAAAGTCTTTTTATAAAAGCAAGTGGATGTCTAAAACACTTTGTCTCAAACCATCTAATACAACTTGAATAACTCTTGGGACGCAGCCCATACACAAGTATAAAACATAAAGAAAGGACATAAAGGAAGGGTGAGGAAATCCTCGATGCTATGAGGACTCACCAAGTCTTCAACTCCTTTCCTCGACTAAAACCTACCCACGAGAATGGAACTCAATATCGTTGGACCCTACATTTGATAAGAATGTAGGCAAGAGTATGTGTTACTACAATAATGTACTAAATATGATGGTTAGCATAAATCATCAACATAAGCATATTAGAGGCATTAGTCAACATAAGACATGTATCATAAACATAAGAACCAATTACATTAGTCATAAGAATAAGAGATAACCACATAATCTTGAGCATAATCTCAAACATAGACATAGTGTAAGCATTAGTCAATATAAGGCATGAACCTTGAACATAGGAGATACTTCATATTCATAGCATAGTCAATACATAGTTCTTGATAGCATAAGAGAACATATCATGAGTACTCTCAAAGCATACTTGTGCAATGTATGAGCATGATCCCATAATCTCACCCATGCTAAGCAAAGCTTCTCAAGTAACCATAGTTCATAATTCATATTCTTGTTTTGGGAATTATCCTTAATCGACATAGACCATGTGAGCTTAACATGGAATCCGGTGTCTACCCCACACTAAAAAGGGGTTGTTCTACTTGCCTAAGGTAGAACCATACTCTTAGCTTAGGTGGATCCAATAGCTAAGTAACCTATGAGGGCACATAATTTATGGGATAAGGAGATTGCTACTAGAAACCCAGAATCAACTATGGTAGAAGCTTTACATCTCATGAGACATACTTTGGGAACCCGAACTCAACTAGCATAGAAGGAACCCATTTAGAAAGCCGGACTCAACTAGTGTAAAAGCATTCATTGGGAAGCCGGACTAAATTAAGGTAAAAGCTTCCATATCATATTGATATCCACTCGGTGCTAAGCATAATTCCTATTGAGTTCATTTTAAGTCTTGACTTAAGTTCATATTCATGGAAGAATGTCTTGACACTCAATCCAACATAACTCATACTATAGCTCATTAGATCATGCGTGAGAAAAACCTTTCACCGTCCATGCCTACATCTAGATTCATTAGGTGAGACTAGTCTTCCAACCTTAGAATCATCATATTGTGAGGAAACTACTCACATCATATCATATTCATGCATAAGTGTGTATATGAGGATAACCTTTCAACAACACTACAACTAGATCATGAGCATATTCACTTTACTCTCAATGTGTTCTTAAACATGTACTAAACTTGCATAAAACATGCATAATATCATATCTTGCCCTTTCAAGGTCAAAGCTCATATCAAATCAACACATCTAGAATGAATACATTAGAAATGGATATAATCATAATTCAAGTAGTTCAATCACTACAAACATAATCTCATACTTCACCTCCTTGAAGTTCAAAACATACTTTCAATCATCACACTTAGGGTTCAAGCACTAGACATGGAAATCATCCTAACTCATGTGATTCTATCACTTCATACATTCAAGCATTCATGAGGTAGATTAGGTGTGGAAGATCCTTCCACAATAACTCTACCTAATAGTCTACCCTTATCATATAGACTTAACTCTCAAAGCCTTAACATTCTTAGTTCATCTTGTTAGCTTTACTTTCAAACCCTAGTGATCAACATCCATGACTAAAAGCCTTACTCTCAAAGCTTTACCCCTTACAATCATCATTCATATCTAGATCACAAGGCATTCTAGTCACAAGTTTCATTCTTAAGCAATTCTAGTCATAATTCATCATAAAGGCTCAATCTCATTAATTACTAGTCATGATCCATCATATATTGTTTAATGTAATTCAATTCATGTCTATATGCTTTCATCTTAAACAATTACTACACATATCATCATCCCTAGAAGATCATCTTTAAATCCTCAATTTCCCTCTTTAGGGTACAAACCCACATTACTTCAATTTCATCAATTAGCCTAGTATTAAGCATAGTAAACATGTAATATGATATTTAGGTGTTCTAACCTCACGCAATTCATAAAGAAATTTATCAACCTTAGAAGTTCACACCTAAGACCTCAATTCCTCTTTCATGGCATAAAACCAAACTATATCAATTTCAGCCTAGAATCTTAGGTTAATCAAGAATACATGTATAATCATACTAAAAACATGTAATTACATCATAATTAATCATAAACAATCATTATCCACTCAATTGGATCAACATATAACAATACATACAATATAGGAAGGAACCCTAACTAGAATTGGGGATTCATCTTCACAATTGGGGAAACATGGGGGTTTCATGGATGAAAGGGATTCATGAATGAATAAGCCATCATACCTTGATTAAAAATCCTAGAAATCTTGAAACAATGTAGTCTTGACCTAGCTTGACCCTTCTTCTTCTTCTTCTTCTTCTTCTTCTTCTTCTTCACTTTCTAGAGAGAAATTCTTGGAGGGAATGGGTTTCTTTTGGTGAGTTGGAATAATAATTTGGAATCACTTAATTAAGGGTCTAATAGCTTTATACAGGTGGTCTAAATACTAATAAAATGACACCACTTAACCCCTTGATATACCATGAGTTTACAATATTTTTAATACATTTCACTTAAGAGTTATGTGTGCCTAGGGCCTTTTTGTATTGGTTTTTATGTGTTTTTATTATGTCTTGTAGGAAAGATGTTTAGGCACGGAAGTAAAGAGACAGCTGAAAGAAATGCAGAAAAGGGCATCTACAAAGGTGATCTACGGACCGTAGGTCCATGGACGCTTCGTAGATCAGCGGGGCAAGGCATGGAAAGAGAATTAGGGAATCTGACTAAGAGTGGAACCACGGTGACCATTGACAGTTTGTAGATTGATGTACGGACCATACTGTTGTACCATAGAATATTACTGTGAGGGTTCCACTACCTGATTTTTGGAGAATTCCAAGTATGGAGCTATGGAGAGGGACCGGCGGACCGTAGATCGATCTGCGGTCCGTACTGGTGGTCCGTCGTTTGCTTCAGAGAAGCTGATTTTTGGAAGCTGAAATATTTTCTAAGTCCTAGCTGACGGAAGGGACTCACGGACCGTAGATCCATTGACGGTCCGTGAGTCAGTCTCGTGGAATGAAGACACGTGCGTGAACAAACTTTCCTTATTTTGTTTTCCTTTTAATTTAGGACTTATTTTTCTATATATAGGGCATGTAAACCTCATTTTTTAGGGATAGACTTTATTACTTTAGTTCTACTTTTGTGACTCTGGATTTTATTTTTGAAAACCTAGCAATTCTTAATTTTCTAAGTTGGTTTTGAAGGTTTTGGTTTTGAAATTCAAGTTGAAATTCTGGGTTTGTTATTCTCAATTACGTAAGTTCATAATTCTTTCATCTAAAATAATGAATTGTGTTCATATGATTGTGGGTAACTAAACTCCACAACTAGGGTTGTGGGAACCATGAGTAATTAACAAAGCATGAATAGTAAATAAGCAATTCTGGAATAGTGTTTTACATCCATTGACAATTCTTTTGTTTAAAAGTCTTTTTAACGGTGCGCAACGTTAGAACTCGCCTTGTTGCTACTTGCCGGACCAAGGAGGTATTCAAAAAGAAAAGAATTATCAACATAGATTTAGTGTGATACTATCTAATAGTCTAGTGTCGATTGGTGCGAAGTAATAACTAAGCCAAACATCGATGTGATGTTTAATATGAGGTAAAGGTAAGGGTTATTAAATTATACACACGTAGCCGGACCAAGGTGCGGGGTGAAAATTTCTAGATGCCGGACCAAGGATTTAGAGATACCTAGTTTATCACTTTGCATGTAGTACACTAGGAAATGATTGCTATTACTAGGATTACTGTGTTATGAGTTTGTGGGGAACACGCATACCCTAGTTAATTTTCTCATCTTGATAACAACCAAACTTGACTTTTGTTTACTGATTACTTACTGAATTCTTACAAATGTTTTCACAAATCCCCCACTTTAATTAGTTGTTTCTGGAAGTAATTTGACTAAACGAATATGATTGTTTGTTAAAGTTAAGTCTAAACCATTTCCTCGTGAGATCGACCCCAACCTATAAGTTGGGTTCTTTACTTGATAACGATCGCTTATGCTTCTTTCGTGAGATGTAATTTGAGCGTATGACCCCTAACTAATTATGGAATGACCCCTAAGTCCCCAACTTAAACAGACTTAAGGACTTCACTGTCATACCCATGAGACCCCGACCCATGGGCCATTGGTGGACCCACGGGCCGTGCTGGTCCTCCGTGGGTTGAGTACTGCAGCTCCACTTTTGGGGTCTTTACCCATAACCCCATCCACGAGGCGTTGATCCCCTACGGGGCGTGGGTCCCCAATCATGGGTGGGCTGTCTTTTTGGCAAATTTTAGGTGGTTTCTAGGGTCCTCCTCAAGGACCCTTGGTTGGTCCTTGGGGAGTCGTACCTTGACATTTAACCCCTAAACCCTTCACTCTAAATATGGGAGGTCATTTCTACAACTCTAACCCTCACGTAAGGCTCTATAACTCTCACGTAAAGCTCTAGTTTTCCTGGGTGTTACAATATCTCCCTCTTGGGAACATTCGTCCTCGAATGATGATTCTAAAAACCTCTTGAAGGAAACGACTCTAGACTAGCAGCCCATCATGCATGCAACACATTTAAATGACACAAACAAAGGAGGAACTTCATCTCCAAACTATATGTACTCAATGCAACACAAGGGAGTGGGGACTACATCTAACAACCCATTATGCATGAAATTCTCATAACTAGCCATGTTCAAGGAGGAACTACCATTTCCTAGTCATAACATGCTCAACATACACTATTGGAGCCTATATGCAATTTACTCTCAAAAAGCATTCGTTAAGGAGGAATCTTTCAACTCCGAACTAAGGCTGCTCATATATTCATCTCATTTTCTTTCAAAACACAAGTTTTCATGAACATGCACCACATAAGGAAATCATGAAAACATACAAATCACCCATGACTTCACATAATAAGCAAATCATGAGGAACTCATCTTCTTAATGCTAGAGGAGGAATACAAGGAAAAAGGATGAGGATATCGGGACTTCTCATTGTCCCTTGGCCTTCCCAAGTAGCACCCTCACCTAAAACCCTCACTTAAAGGACCACTCATTAACACTTTCATGGAAGCAACTTTCTTGCTTTTCTACTTCTTAACTTGCCGGTCTAAGATCCCTACCGGTACTTCTAAATTAGAGAGGTTCTCATTAACTCCCAACCCTTATTAAGGAATTTATGAATGTCGGATCTTTAACACCCTTCTATAGTCTAGAGACATGGAAAGCTGGATGCACCGGTGCCACTCATTAAGCAACTCTAGTTCACAAGCAACCTTACCAACTCCACTCAAGTTCTCATATGAGCCTACAAAAACTGGGACTAAACTTCCCAAACTTAATACATCTCTCAAGATGAGAATTTCAATCCAACCAAATCATAAGCATCAAGAATACTCAACGACATTGCTATCTAAGCACATTATCTCCCCCTTGGGAGCAAGCCTAAATGAACTTCCTAAGCACCATTTATTTCAATTCAACTAAGGTCGGATTAAGTCATCACTAAACTTTCACATTCATCTCATAAGAAGACTCTAAGCGATGGTGAACTATACTACTACCCTTTTCTAGAGGAGTCTATTCACTCACCTCATCTAAGAATTTCTAAAACACCTTATTTATCACATCTATCATCATACTCAAAGACTCCAAAATGACCTAATAGGGTTCTACCATCCATATCATAAACAACAATGAAGCCCATTCATTCTAAAGACAACATCAAGGTCTAGCATATCAAGTCGCAAAATACAAGCAACACCGGAATCTAATAAGGAATAAAACACATACCGGAGCCATTAGGAGGAACTTGCTTACCCTCTCTTTTAATTCTACTAATGTTGGATCCGTACTTAAAATCAATCTTAAAAGATAACTACCTCTTTGAAGTTGGTCAAGAGTTATTCTTTTCTCCCCCACTTTAACTAGGTGGTACATGCAACCAAAATATCACAAACCATCTAAATTCTAATAAAGCATAAACCATTTATTAAGAAGCTAATAACATACTGGAATCCACATTTGGAGCACACTCTTCTTCACCTCTAGCTTGAAGTGCATAAAACTAGTTTTTCTTAGGGGTACTTACACCCGAATCAATTGGACCGGATGAAGGGTAGGGTTGAGATCTACGACGACTATCTCTTTTATTTCTAGCAACTATAGGACAATGCCTTATCTTGTGGCCTACCTTTCTATAACCAAAGCAAACATTGGAACCCGCTAAGCATTCACCATCATGCCTTCTGTCACATCTACTACACTCCGGTAATAGAACCCCACTACCATCTCTTTGAGGCCTAGGGTTAGACACCCTATCTTGGTTAAATTTAGGAGCATCTTTTCTTCCTTTAGCCTTTGCCTTAGGGAAATTCCTCATTTTGTGACCACTTACACCACAACTAAAACAACCCTCCTAGCCGGCTAAACATCTACCCTCATGTCTCTTCCTACATCTAGTACAAGTAGGCCATAGGGACTCATCCCTAATTCTGAGTGGCTTATCATCATCCATTCTAGACCTCTTTTTCTCTCTATTAACTTGTGCCATCATGGTTTGGGCCAACATTTGGAACGCCGCCTAAACTCCGCATGAGTAACATTCTCAACTAGAGGATCAATCGGAGCTTGTGGAGGAACCTCTTGATCCACCATGTCTTTCTCATTTCTTCTAATATTTTCCCTTGTATTAGCCATATCCTGAAAACCACAGGGCACGGATTAGGAGGAAGACCTAATAGATCTAAACTTTATGGCACGACTTAGAGAATGAAGAAGTGAAGTTTCCTAATCATCTAGTAGCCTCCTATTCAAAAATGTGGCGCGCTTCACATTTATGAACACGATCTACTAGACGTGGCTTTAAGACAATCATAGAATCATTTTTAAACCTTGTGCTCCAATTACCAAATTTGTCACGACCTAGGGGTACACCCTAGATGTAACATGGCACATAGAACCCTGAAGGACTCAACATAAGCCACTTAGCATATCATAACATAAATCAATAGAAATGAAACGGAAATTTATACATTTTTCATAGCAATCGAAGTCTTTTTATAAATCAAGCGGAAGTCTATAACACTTTGTCTGAAACCATCTAATACAACTTGAATAACCCTTGGGATGCAGCCATACACAAGTATAAAACATAAAGAAAAGACATAAAGGAAAGGTGAGCAAATCCTTGATGCTATGAGGACTCACCAAGTCTTCAACTCCTTTGCTCTACTAGAACCTAGCCACGAGAATGGAACTCAAGATCGTCGGACCCTACATTTCATAAGAATGTAGGCAAGAGTATGCGTTAGTACAATAATGTAATAAATATGATGGCTAGGATAAATCATCAACATAAACATATTAGAGACATTAGTCAACATAAGACATGTATCATAAATATAAGAACCAATAACATTAATCATAAGCACAAGATATAACCACATAATCATAAGCATAATCTCCAAAATAGATATAGTGTAAGCATTAGTCATTATAAGGCATGAACCTTGAACATAGGAGATACCTCATATTCATAGCATAGTAAATACATAGTTCTTCATAGCATAAGAGAACATACCATGAGTACCCTCAAAGCATACTTGTGCAATGTATGAGTAAGATCCCATAATCTCACCCATGCTAAGAAAAGCTTCTCAAGTAACCATAGTTCATAACTCATATTCTTGTTTTGGGAATTAGCCTTAACCGACATAGACCATGTGAGCTTAACATGGAATCCGGTGTCTACCCCGCACCGAAAAGGGGTTGTTCTACTTGCCTAAGGTAGAATCATACTCTTAGCTTAGGTGGATCCAATAGCTAAGTAACATATGAGGGCACATAGTTTATGGGATAAGGAGATTTCTACTAGAAACCCAGATTCAACTATGGTAGAAGGTTTCCATCTCATGAGACATACTTTGGGAACCCGGATTCAACTAGCGTAGAAGGAACCCATCTAGAAAGCCGGACTCAACTAGTGTAAAAGCTTTCATTGGGAAGCCGGACTCAACTAAGGTAAAAGCTTCCATCTCATATTCATATCCACTCGGTACTAAGAATAATTCCCATTGGGTTCATATTAAGTCTTGACTTAATTTCATATTCATAGAAAAATGTCTTGACACTCAATCCAACATAACTCATACTATAGTTCATTAGATCATGCGTGAGAATAACCTTTCACCGTCCTGTCTACATATAGATTCATTAGGTGAGACTAGTCTTCCTACCTTAAAATCAGCATATTGTGAGAAAACTACTCAAATCATATCATATTCATGAATAAGTGTGTATATGAGGATAACCTTTCAACAACATTACAACTAGATCATGAGCATATTCACTTTACTCTCAAGGTGTTCTTAAGCATGTACTAAACTTGCATAAAACATGCATAATATCATATCTTGCCCTTTCAAGGTCAAAGCTCATATCAAATCAACACATCTAGAATGACTACTTTATACATGGATATAATCATAATTCAAGTAGTTCAATCACTACAAGCATAATCTCATACTTCACCTCCTTTAGTTTCAAAACATACTTCCAATCATCACACTTAGGGTTCAAGCACTAGACATGGAAATCATCCTAACTCAAGTGATTCTATCACTTCATACATAAAAACATTCATGAGGTAGATTAGGTGGGAAAGGTCCTTCCACAATAAATGTACCTAATAGTCTACCCTTATCATATAGACTTCACTCTCAAAGCCTTAACATTCTTAGTTCATCTTGTTATCTTTACTTTCAAACCCTAGTGATCAACATTCATGACTACAAGCCCTCAATTAGCCTAGGGTTAAGCATTCTAAACATGTAATATCATATTTAGGTGTTCTAACCTCAAGCAATTAATAAATAAATTCATCAACCTTTGAAGTTCACACCTAAGCCCTCAATTCCTCTTTCATGGCATAAAATCAAACTATGTCAATTTCACCCTAGAATCTTATGTTAATGAAGAATACATGTATAATCATACTAAAAACATTTAATTAAATCATAATCAATCATAAACAACCATTATACACTCAATTGGATAAACATATAACAATACCCATAATATAGGAAGGAACCCTAACAAGAATTAGGGATTCATCTTCATAATTGGGGGAAATATGGGGGCTTCATGGATGAAAGGGATCCATGAATGAATAAGACATCATCCTTGATTGCAAAGCCTAGAAAGCTTGAAATAATAGAGTCTTGACCTAGCTTGACCCTTCTTCTTCTTCTTCTTCACTTTGTAGAGAGAGAATTTCTTTGAGGAAATTGGATTTCTTTTGGTGAATTGGAATAATGATTTTGAATCACTTCATTAAGAGTCTAATAGCTTTATATAGGTTTGTATAAATACTAATAAAATTACATTACTTAACCCCTAACTAATTATTGAATGAACCCTAAGTCCCCAACTTAAACCGACTTAAGGACTTCACTGCCTCACCCATGAGACCCCGACCCACTGGCCGTTGGTGGACCTATGGGCAGTGATGGTCGTCTGTGGGTCGAGTCATGCAACTCCACTTTTGGGGTATTGACCCACAACCCCATCCACAAGGTGTGGATCCCCCTACGGGGCATGGGACCCCAATCGTGGGTGGGCTGTCTTTTTGGCAGATTTTAGGTTACTTCTACGGTCCTCCTCAAGGACCCTTGGTTGGGCCTTGGGGAGTCGTACGTTGACGTTTAACCCCTAAACCCTTCACTCTAAATACGGGAGGTCATTTCTATAACTCTAACCCTCACATAAGGCTCTAGAACTCTCACGTAAAGATCTATTTTAGCCTACTAGTTTTCCCTGGTGTTACAGCTAAAGTCAATAAAGTTTTGAGCTTCAGAAAGGGACATTGTTTTGAGTCAATCTACTCAAAGGTGCTCCAATCAAAGAAAACCTTTCCATGAACCATCTATAGTTACCTGCTAACCCGACAAAATTGCAAACCACAATAGGATAAGTAGGCCTAGCCTAACCACAGACTGCCTCAATCCTCATCGGCTCCACCATAATCCTTTCCTTCGACACCACGTGCTTCAAGATTACTACATACTCAAGCAACAATTCACGCTTAGTAAATTTGGCCTACAACCGTTGATGTTTGGAATACAATCCTTAGGTGTTGCTCATGATGCTCCCTACTCCCAGAGTAGACCAAGATGTCATCGATGAACATTATCACAAATTAGTCCAAATAGGGCCTAAACAATGGTTCATCAACTTCATGAATGATGATTGGGCATTGGTCAACCCAGAAGACACGACTAAGAACTCATAATGGCCGTATTGAGTCTTAAAGGAAGTCTTAGGGATGTCCACCGCCCTAATCCTCAGTTGGTAATAGCCCGATCTCAAGTCTATCTTAGAGAACACCGTTGTACCCTAAAGCTAGTTAAATAAGTCACCAATTAATGACAAAGGATACATGTTCTTGATGGTTACCATATTCAGGTGTATATAGTCAATGCACATACACAAGGTACCATCCTTTTTCTTCACGGACTAATTAAGATCACCCCAAGGATATACACTTGGTCTAATGAACCCCTTTCCCAAGAGGTGTTGAAGGTGCCCCTTAAGATACCTCAACTCAGCTAGAGCCATGTGAAATAGTGGGATAGAAATTGGCTACATTTCTAGCTCAACATCAATCACAAAATTGATTTCATGGTCAAGAGGAACACCAGGTAAATTAATCGAAAACACAATAGAAAACACTCTAACCATAAAAACTAACTCAAGAGGAAAAGTGTCGGCACTAGTATCATGGACATTAGCAAGATGAGATAGACACCCCTTCCCTACCAACCATCGTGTCGTTATACAATAGACCACACCTTTCATCATATGATTATCTTTACCGGTTCACAAAAGAGGAGGAATACCAAGTATGCACCTAGTAACAGTCTTAGAGAATCAATCCAAGACCACATGATAAGAAGACAACCAATATATGCTTAGAATCGAGTTGAAGTTCACCATATCCTACATAATCATGTCGACCGAAGTATCATACCCCAAGATGGTAGCCACACAAGATATATACACCTAATCCACTACGAAAGAATCATATACGTAGGGTAGCTACACACATAGGCAAAGACATGGGCTAACAACATAACCTTTAATCATGTAGCATAATAAACAGACACATAAGAAAATGTAAAATTCAGATATAATAAAGCATACACAGGATGAAAGAAGAGGAGATCTTAACTATGATAACACCATCCATTGACTCCACCTCTGACTTCCCTAGAAAAGCATACATATGGCCGCATCCACCTCGACAACCTGACTTTCCTACTTGAGGTTCACTTCGAGTACCCTGGGACCACCCCTAGTCGATTGTACAAGAACCTTTGGGGCCTGAACCTGCTAACCCTGTTGTTTGAAGGTCAACCCCTATGACAATCTCTAGAAAAGTGGCAAAACTTACCACACTTATAACAACCCTTACCAGAACTGGCCTGATGTGATGACTCGACTGAACCTGATGAGCTAACATGGCTTGAATACCCTAAATGTGAACCTTGAGAAGTTTAAACCAACTGATCACTGGCACCTGCAGTAGTGCTACCATTTGTAAGCTGAAGAGATGTTTGAACCGACCTAGCGGGTTGAAATCATTATGGGTAACTTCTACCTCAAAACTCTTTACCACGGGATTGAGACCAGCTCAAACACCCTGACAAGGGGGCCTCTTGTCTCTGCCTCTATAGGCCTCATGAAAGATCCCCTCAATAGTGTACACCTGATCAACTAACTGGAGATATGAACAACCCGAAGCCACAATCTTCTCAATAGCCAAAAAAAGTGGAAACGACAAACCTCTAACAAACCGGCGTACCCTCTCATTCTTTGTCAACATTAGCATAGGCTCATGTCTAGCCAACTGAGTTAGTTTATAAAATCATCCCACATTCACTCCCTCAGACTATGAGGTACATATTTCTCCTAGAAAGCCTCGAATAAATGATTCCAGGTCATCAAAGGTGACACGGCTAGTCTACACTCAAGGTAGGACCTCCACTACTATTTATTGACCCATCAAGCTAGAGAGCAGTATAATCAACCCCATGGGACTCCACTAACCCAATTTTATGCAACCTCTCCTTATAATTGAACAGAAACTCATAGGCATCCTCACCCGCAATAACTGTGAATTTGGGCGGGCTCAATGTGATTAACCATCCCAACATCTTTTTCTCCTCGTGAGACATAACTAGCCTAGGTACTATAGGTGGAGCTAAGTTTGTAACTAGTTGAACCATTGAACGAGGTACTCCAATAGCATGATATGTTGGTGGGGTCTTAACACCATATTCCCCTACCTGGTCTGAAGTCTGAACCTCATCTCTAATCTAGGGTCCAGCTGAAGTTCTAGGCAATGTACGTGCATGTGACATTCTCTCCATGAAATTGAAGGTCCTTGCCAAGGTATCATTTAGCACAAGTGTAACTACGAATCTCGGTGGATGCTTAGCTGGCCCCACATTATCCGGTTGATTTTGAATATGCTCAAACTCTATATTAGGCTCTGTTGGCGGTGCCCGCTTCTGATCTTGAAATGGTTCTGTAACTTGTGCTCTCCCTCAAACTTTGGGTCGACCTCAACCTCTACCTCTATCTGGGGTTCCATCTGGAGGTACATGAGGCTCTCTCCCACCCGCAGATGACCTCATCCTATCCATCTAAGAAAGAGTTAAGAACATGGAGTATAGATATTGATACAACCATTAATCCACAATAAGAAACAATAAACAATTATGTATTCTTAAGAATGCCTTATAGCCTCTCAAAGATTGGATTTGGACGTCATCATACAAATTGCAAGACTCTACTAGGCACTTACTCCGGTACTAGTGAGGCTGGTGAACCTAAGACTCTGATACCATATTTGCATAACACAAAATCGGGCCATGATGGAGCCTACTATAACCCTTGAGTAGGAAAGCCTAAACCAAAATCAAAAGATGCGGAATATAACAATTTATATAATAATAACAAGAAAGAGTAAAAATAGAGATAGAATTAAGGAAATGGGTCATATCATAAATCTATATACGATACAAAATGTATAAAAAAGGCCTAAAATGCCCAAGAATACAAACTAACACAAGACCTAACCTTGCACCTGGTGGAATCTAAATAGGAATTATTAAGTACATAAAGACTAAATGTACAAGAGAACTAAGTAAGCAAAATTCAAAATATAACTCAGTGCAAAAGAGAGAAAGCGACAAGTCTCTGAACGCCAGGAACAAACCATGATTCAAGTTTGTGACGACCAATGTAGGCCCAATGCTCACTAAGGGTAGCTCACACTAGGACCTGCATTAGAAAAAGATGTAGTAGCGTAGTATGAATACCAAAACATGAGGTTCTCAGTAGGCATCACAGGTCGAGAGAGCTCAGAAAGATCAAATATAAAAACAGTAACACAATGATACTAGCAGAAGTTTGATATAAGGCTAAAAGTAATCAAAATTAGAGAGAAGTGAAGCAACAAATAATCTATCACACTATTTAAACAATACAGAAACCCAATCATACAAAGAGATTCAATCCATGTGGTCAATGAAGGAGGAATACAAAAAGTTCTAGAGTTATCTCACCGGCTGTCTCTAGGACCCCCGAGCCAACTACGAAACCCACCTCAACTTATCAGAAAAGTAAGACCCATAGTTCAATCAGCGGGCCATCGGAGCTCATCAACATATTCCTTATAAGGATAAAAAGGAACATTTTCCTCACAAATAAGTTTCAATCAATAAAAGTTAGTTAAAATCAATAATCCCTCTCTCAAGGAGCTAAAAATTAGTCAAAAGTTTGGCGTACTCAAAAGTGTCTCAAAACCTCTTTCCATCATAGAACAAATGAAATTATTCCATGGTCATGCTCTCACACCAATACAATCCAGACAGCATAAAAAATCAAACCATACCATAGACAGAACCGGTAAACACATGTCAACCCATAAGCGTACTAACCTAGAACTCCCGCCATTCCAAGCTCACAACCTTAGGCCCAATAGATCAATATCAACAAGATCATAAACTCAAACACACTACTTAATTAACCAAGCAAACACGCGCCGACCTAATTTTCACATAACCTAGAAGCCATTTCGAGGATACTATACAAAACAAACCATAATGATCAACCAAAACTAAGGTTTTTCTGGCTAAAAGTACACTATGAACCCAAAAAATGGCCAAAAGTCGACTAAAGATCAAAAAGTGTAACTAATCATGAATTCCAACCTAATCATCCAACACTACTAAAAATACAATTAATCCAAATGAGCCAAGTCTAAGAAAAGGGAAAATGTGACCTACCTCAAGACCAAAATTAAACTCGAACCTTTTCTCAAGTGCTTTTCTTTTCCAGAGAGCCTTGAAGTGATGCCAATCTATCAACAACACCACGGGAATGCACAAAGAAAAAGAACGATACCAATAATAAAAAGGGGATTTCCAAATTGAAAAGAAACCCAAAAACATAAAATGTGAGACCCGAATGTGGAGTCAAAAAATCAACTCCGTCACAAGGTCCTAAACTGATCAAAGAAGTTATTCCCCAAAAAATGGGCACTATCCCAGCTACCATCAAGCAGAAACAGTCCAACAATCAGTTTAGCTCAAAAGTATTCAACACACTGTAAAAGGGAATTCACATTAATTACCAAGGAAAATGGAGGATTCACCAAACCCGAAACGTGCCCATGAACTTTCCTGACACACTCCAAAACTACAAAAAATTCTATCTTAGATATAAAACTTGCAACTCAAAATCCAGTCTTTTTAAAATACTAATCTACCAGTTAACTAGCCTTCATGAATGTAGAGACCCCACGTGATCGCAGAGGTCAACAAGTTGACCCTCCACGAATGAGGTGTAATGCGAAGAACACAGAGTCTAGGCCACTAAACCCTTCGTGAATGCAGCCAAGGGCCTGAGAATATGAAGGCAAAGGGAGTTGACCCTTCGCGAACATGACATGAGCCATGAAAATGTGGAGGTCTAGAGACTTAGTCTCTGCAAACATGACCAGAGGCCCACAATTGCAGAAAGATGAACACTCTTGCACCAGAAGCACTACGCTAAAAACATCACAAGATAGGCCAATTCTCAATTTGGGTTCAAAATTTGTTCAGAACCCCGTCAATGCAAACAAAATATGCTACCTAATTGGAACAAATAGTCCGGACACAATGGAATCAAGAAATCAACCAACAAAGGTCATCTCGTCAAACTATTGACCAAAGTCAACACTTACAAAAAAGCTACACAATATGCTAAATGCCATAAATTCCTCCTGATTACCTCAAGAACCAAACCAAAGGTCATTAGACCAAATTCGGGATTTCGGAGCTACCTTACTGATGGAATTCCATTCTGAGCAATTTTACCAAGAAAGTTGACCAAGGTCAAACTTTGGGCAAAACTAATTAGCTCAAATGCCTCATCACACAAACTCTAAATGAAAGCCTCAAAACCCAAACCAATAATCATATTAGACTAAAATGACCCTTCTGAAGCTGATGGACATGACAAAAAATTTATCCGACATCAAAATCTCAAGATGTTGACTAAAGGCAACTCTTTCATTCTTTAAGCCTCCAAAATGGCTAAAACCACTCAAAACTCACCCAACGAGAAGCATACTACCCGACCCAGCACCACAAAAGCTACAAGAAAGCCACGAGTAGGGGCAAAACTGTAAAAACACATAAAAATATAAAGATGACCATTAGGGTCATTACACTTTGCATCACCTCTATTTCAGTTCTTCAACTTTTGTGCTGCATTTCACACACTTTCCAACCTACAAATACCTAAACAAATTGGTTATCCAAAATGCATCAACATGACTCAAACACTTATCAACATAATGGAATGTATTCTTCAATTATAGCTAATATGTGGGTTTCACTTGGCTTTTAAGCATATAAATTTGTCCAAGATCGCCTGAGTTTGAAATCTTACACTTAGTCTTTTCAAACTTGTAGTATAAAACTCCCAACTTAAAGGTTCTTAATTAAAAAAAGAGACATCTTTTCACCAGTCCTCGGAATGAATACAAAGATAGGGATCTTAAGAGTACCTCATCCTGAATATTAAGATGAAAATGAAAAATACGAAAGTTCACTTTTTCCTTTTCATTTATATATTTGCCAACCTCATCGATTAAGAATTAAGAAACTCTTCTAAATAAAATATTTTTTATGTTCTCATCTTAATTATTACATTCATTACATTTCCAAAATATATTTTGTTTTCAATATTCTCTTCTTTGTGTTCATTGTCCCTTGGCTACCTTTACGAAGAATTAGTTGTGTCACCTCCACATTTGCATGGGTCTCCTAGGCCATCACGTTCATAGGCCTCCTGCAGCACTTGCATAGAGTTAGCACCTCAAACCTTCACATTCATGGGCCTCTCGCCACGTTTGCGAAGGGTCAGCATTGTTGACCTATCATTTGCAAAGGACCGGTAGTCTTTCAGTTTAAAGACCCATTTCAGCATGCACAAATTCATTTCAAGAATTATTATATTGGTAATTTTCAGAGCTATTCTTGGTGCAATAGAGAAATTCTTATTGGATTGCATCGGGGTATCATGTGGGCACGTTCCGGGTTTGAATTTTCTAATAACCTTGGTATCCCATAAATTCTTCTTTAATTCTCTGTTGTTTACTCTTTTTTATATAATTATTGATAAGGTTGTTTTAAGATTATCGTTGCTTGGATTGTGCCCATTTTCAAAGCACACGTTCCTGGAGCAGTTTGGAATGTCATGACTTAGTCAAAAATTTTACTCCGTGTACGGGTTCCATAATTGCATTTTTAGATTATCTTTTTGATTTTTAATTCTTATATTAATATGGGTATTATTATGCTTATTTTTATGTTCCCATCACGTTGTTGATAGCTTGTCACCATTCGGAGGCCCTTCAAATGTGTAAAGCACTGAAGTAGAGGTTCGGGAGTTGTTTAAGCTTCGTGGTAGGTGACAGTTTCCTTTTCTTGAACTTGTATCATGGTGAGCTCCTCGCGTTCAGATACTTGTTGCTTTCACTCTTCTATATTGACTTGTATTTTGTATTTTGTATTTTGATTAGTCATTTCTCTTGTATATTTAGCTTTCCTATACTTAGTAGCTATAGTATTGTGACATCAGGTTGAGGTATTAGGTCTTGTGTTTGTATGTCTTCTTGGTCACTTGTGGGCCTCTTTTGTATATATTTTATTGTACTTACATATCTATACTATGGCCCATTTTCTATATTCTATTCATGTTTCCGCTTATTCTTAGTTAATTATTATTAAATTGTTATCTTCCACAACTAACTTTGGGGTTTTGGCTTGCCTATTTTGGGATTGTGGTAGGCACCATAATGGCCTCATTTTAGAATGTGACAACATGGTATTAGAGTTTTAGGCTCTGCGATCTCACCATTACAAGAGAAAGTACCTAGTAGAGTCTTACAAATTGGTACCATGACGTCCTTAACCAATCTTTAGGAGGATATAGCACATTCTTAGGAATAGTTCACTATTTGTCATTTCTTATCTTGCATTGGTAATTGTGAAAATAACTAAACTCCATCGTTTTCATCATTATTAAGATGGATAGGATGAGATCATCCTTAGGTGAGCGAGAGCCTCCTACACCTCCAGATGGAGCAACGACTAGGGGTAGAGGTTGAGGTTAAGTTTAACCTAGATTTTGAGGTGGAGCACAAGCTGCAGTACCATCTCAGGGCCTAGAGTGGGAAAATTCACCAGAGCTCGATATAAAGGTTGAGTATGTTCTTCATCAGTCAGATGGTGTGGGGACAACCTAGCCTCCACCCGGATTTGTGACCATACCAGTTCTACCAGATACTTTGGCTAAGATCTTCAACTTCATAAAGGGTCTGTTACAGACAGGGAACTTGCTAAGCACTTCATCTGGATCCCAGGTATTTGATGAGGCTCGGAATTTAGCCTCAAAAAGATGCACAAGGTGTTTACATCCTAGAGGCACAACATGTTATTGCGGCTCCTTGTTTAGTAGTTCAGTCGGTCCCAAAAGATACCATACCTATTACAATTAGACTAATTATGTCTTTTGAGGAGAAAAAGATGTTGGGGTAGTTCATTAGGTTGGGTCTTCCTAGGTTCTCAGGTGTTGCAGGCAAGGATGTCAACGTCTAGTAAGTTTTTAGGAGAGGTTGCATAACCTCAGGTAAGTAATGACTCACGGGGTTTATTATACCACTTTTCATAAAGATGGATCAGTGACACAGTGATTGAGGTCCTATCTTGAGTGCAGGCCATCTGTGTCACCTTTGATGACTTGGGCTTAGTTCTCCAAAGCTTTCCTGGAGAAGTATGTATCTCTCAGCCTATGAGAGTAGTTTTGAGCAGAGTTGACAGAATTTACTAAGGGATCTATAATAATTTTTGACTACGAGATGTTGTTCCATGAATTAGACAAACATGCAATTATGCTTATGCCGATAGAGCACAAAAGGGTGTGCAAATTTGTAAAAGGGCTCTCATTACTACTCAGGTTAGCTACAGAGAATATGCTAGTTTCAAGTTTTTATATCTCTATATAGTTGACCATGTGTGCACCATCGAAGGGATCCGTCATGAGGCCAATAGCAGCAGCAACAACAAGAGGCCCCATGACATTTTGAGAGAGCACACGTGGGTGAAGATACTAAAGCACTATGACATATAAATATTCTATCACCCGATCAAGGCTAATGTGACAACAAATGCCTTTAACCGGAAGGCAATAAGTATGCAGAGTTTGGCTTTGTTAGCAGTGGAGTAACATATGGATTCGGACATTCATTCCTTAGCTAACTGGATGGTTAGACTTGATATTTCTGAGTCAGATGGCATACTTTCTTGTTTGGAAGCTAGATTTTATTTGATGGAATAGATTCAGGCATAATAGTTTGAGGACCCGAGATTAAGGGTGATTCAAGAAGGTTGCTTAGTAGTGAGGCCAGGAAGAAGACCTTAGACCCTAAGGGTATTTTGATGATTCAGGGTCGTATCTAGGTTCCAAGAGTTATAAATATTATCTGGCTAATTATGGAGAAGTCTCATTGTTCTAGATACCCAATTTGCCATGGTGTTGCAAGGATATATCTTAATCAGAGGTAGCACTACTGGTTGTGCGGGATGAAGAGAGACATCGCGACATTTGTGGCTAGGTTAATGTAAGCAAGTGAAGTGTGAGCACTAGAGACCAGGTGGTTTGACCCAACGACTACCCATTCCAGAGTGGCCGTGGGAGAGCATAGCCATGGACTTTGTTGTAGGATTTCCACACACTCTTTGGATATTTGATGCTATTTGAGTCATAATTCATTGATTGACCAAGTCTGCTCACTTTCTACCGGTTCAGACTACCTATGATTCGGAGAGGTTGGCTTAGATTTACATTAGGGAAGTTGTCTATTTGCATGGTCTACTGGTGTCTATTATATCAGATCATGACACTCAATTCACTTCTCACTTTTAGAGGTTTATTTAGAGAGAGTTGGGTACCCGAGTGTAGATAAGTGCAACTTTTCACCCTCAGACCGATGACCAGTCTGAGAGTACTATTCAGGTCATGGAGGATTTGCTACAGACATGTGTTATTTATTTCATAGGTTAATGGGATCATTACATGGCATTGGCAAAGTTGGCGAATAATAATAACTACCATTTGAGTATCCAGATGGCTCCATTTGAGGTGTTATATGGTCTGAGGTGTTCATTTTGGTAGGTTGGTTTGATAGTTTTGAGGTTAGGTCGTGGGGCACTGACTTGTTACGTGATTCTATGGATAGTGTCTATGTAATTGGGGAGCGACTCCATACTACCCAGAGTGGGTAGAAGAGTTATATGGATCGGAAAGTGCAACCTTTAGAGTTCATGGTTGTTGATCGAGTGGTTCTTTGGGTGTTACCCATGAAGGGGATGATGAGATTCACGAGGACGGGCAAGCATAGACCAAGGTTTGTCAGTTTTTTTTAGATTCTAAGATAGGAAGGAGAGACGGCTTATGTATTAGCCTTACCTCATCTATTTCGGGTATTCACCCTATTTTCCATGTATTTATATGCTAAGAAAGTATGTTCCAAATAAGTCTCATGTGATTCAGTGGGATTCAGTGCAACTTGATGAGTCTTTTCCATTTGAGGAGTAGCCTATGGCTATTTTAGACAACCACGTTCGAAAGTTGCCGTCTAAGGAGATCATGTCGATGAAAGTTCAATGGAGGGACTATCCATTCAAGGAGGGTTCTTGGGAGGTCGAGTTTGACATGTGGACCCTGTATCCTCACCTTTTAAAGCATTCATGTACCTCCTTTTCTTTAACTTTCATGGACAAAGTCCTTTTAGTAGTGGATGTTGTAATGACCTTCGAGGTTATTTTGGTGTTTTTGTGTACTTTCACTATCTTGCCCCATCCCATAGCTTCCTTGTAGCTTATGTATGGTGTTATGCTGAGTAGCATGCTTCCTTAAGTGGTTCGGTGAATTTTGAGTGTGTTTTTCCTTTTTAGAGGGTTTTCAAATGAAAGGGTTGACGTTAGTCAAGATCTGAAGGGTTTGATGTCAAATTATGATTCCATCAGCTCTAGAAGGGTCATTTTAGTCTAGTGGGATGGTCGGTTTGAGTTTAGAGGCTATTGTTTTGGGTTTGTGCCGTTACCCATTTTAGTTTTAAAGTTTTGGCCAAAGTTTGACTTTGGACAACATTCTTCAAAATGCGCGTTGAGGTTAGCTCCTGAATGATGATTTTTTTGTCTAGAATGAACTTTGGTTTCGTTCCTGGGGCATTTTGGATGACTTTGTGGCTTTTGACATTTTATTTGGTATTTATTTTTAAGTATTTACTTTGGTCAACATTTTGACAAGATGACCTTCGTTGGTTGTTTCTTTGATTTTGTTGAGTCTGAATGTAATTTTTATTGGGTAGCATAGTTTGTTTGTGTCACTACAGAAGACTACCTCTTAAGCATGACATGGTGAATAGAATCCCGAGACTCTAAAAAACCACTTGACATATCATGAAACTTAAATAATGTCATGACCCAAACTACCCCTTAGACATGACATGGCGAATAGGATCCCGAGAGACCCTAAACAAGCCATTTGACATCAGGATGACACAAAGATAATAATATACAAAATGTAATGAATCATGAAGCTTAATAGAGTCTCTAAAATAATATCTCAACATAAGAGAATCTTAAAATAAAGCTGAAAATCCAGAAAATATACTTGGTCTGACATAAGCTTCTACTACTCATAGATGTGGTTAGGACAAACCCCTAACACACTAACAAGTCTGGAAACTGAAAAGACATGAAATTAATTAAATATACATTGTGGCAAGGTCCTCGAACCGTAAGGACTCTTCAAACTCCTACTCAAGTTGATCAATCTAACTAGCCACGGCTGGATGGAGGAACGTCAGACCCTATATTATGTAACAATATAAGCACAAGAGAATATATGCATCAGTACTGAATATGAGGAAAATGCACAAAAATAAATGTTATAATGTGATAAGTTAAAAACATGATAATGCATAACCAAGTAAAACATATAAAGCATATAAGCTTAGTTCATAAATCATAAGAGGTCAATGCAATATAAAAGTCATGACATATGTATAAAACATAAGCTAAGTAAGAAATCATATCGTTTGTGGGATGTTTACCGTTAACCCACATAGACCATGTGAGATATAACATGGAACATGTTGTCTTGCTCCCACACCGAAAAGAGATTGTCCTACTTCTAAAGATAATGACCATGTTCTTAAG
The DNA here is from genome assembly GCA_029582725.1 of Solanum chiquidenum. Taxonomy (NCBI): domain Eukaryota; kingdom Viridiplantae; phylum Streptophyta; class Magnoliopsida; order Solanales; family Solanaceae; genus Solanum; species Solanum chiquidenum. The sequence goes on from JAJOOS010004537.1 coordinate 31,031, forward strand.
TGTCTTGACCCAAAAATTGAGGTGATGATGGCACACACCCCAAAACCAACCTATTGTGTAAGCCAGATAATTTAACTCAGGTAAAATAAACAACCACACATTTGAGACTCCTAGAGTGGAGTCAGGCCACAAACAAAAGAAGCAAAACAAAAGTAAACAATAACAAAATTCCCAAAACCTGGTATTATAATCATAAAGCATATCTACTATGTCACTAAATATGAAGTACATCTCAAGTCTTTGAAAAACAAAATTGAAAATACTAGATGGAGTCTAACGGTGATGCGAAAAGTAGTATCTCACAACGGCTCCGAATAGACTCAACCAGCTAGATCCAATCAACTGCCACGATAAACATGTTGACTAGGTTCTGCTTCAAAATGATAATAGAAGTAGGGTGAGTACATTCCCATGTACTCAATAGGTTTGACTAATTGAGTAAAAAGTAACTATTCAGACATAAGAAAAATAACTATGAAACACTTCCACATGCATACAGAAAAGTCCCATCCTGGCATTGGTGCCGCCACGTAATTTCATAGAGTCATTCGGACTAAATGCTACATCTGAGATCTGAGAAGTCACGAGTTAACCCTACAAACGAAATATCCATTTTTTATAAGAACAATGCGGTTCAAGTAAACATGTAAGACTACAAATAATTTCTCATATGAACGTGAAAACTACACAACAAAAAAAGTTGGACAACACAATGCAGTGAAATGATTTAATGGAACCAAGGTTTTCAAACAACCTATCGTATACTCCTTTTAGAGCTTAAGCTTCAAGAGAAGGACCTTTGAGGGGCTCTCAGTCTAAATACCAATCTCAATATCTTCGACTTGCGACCTAGCTGATGCTTATCGTGACCAACGACACTAACTACGGTTCGAGTGTCTACGATCGTCGATAATATAGTAACCCAACCAAGGGTTGGGGTCGTATCCCAAGGGAGCGGTTTTGAAAATTAATAGAAAAATAAAATGCAGCTCTAACTAGTCGTAGCTAAAGAAATTAACGATTAAAAAACTTGGTAAATCGAAAGGGGGACACAAAAGTGTCAAATATGAATTTGGGGGTTTTGTCACAAGTAAGTGAAAACAACAAAATTAATAAGAAAATAAAGTATGGGGAAGAATTCTTGGGGTGTGACCGCAATACAAGTTGAGATAAATGGTTGGGTACATGCCTTCCATAGGAGATTTGCAAGATAATAGTGACTAGGTTAAGCTTTAGATGGAAATAAGTTCCATCTCGGGCAACTTACCCCGTTTCAAATGTGTTCCTCTCGAACACCCGTTTGCCGCATGAAGACCAGCCTACGCCTTACCCCACTCACTCTCTCGAGCTGAGTGTTAGGATATGGGACTAGGGCTCACCCTCTCGGGTTGAACCTCATGTCGACCCACTTCTTAGACCATCAGTCTAGTGGTCTTGGTTTCGCGACCTCCCTCTCGGGCAAGCCAAATACACATCAGTCTAGTGTATTTGCAAATACAAACCCATTAAATTAAACCACAACCACTAGGTGAAATCACCATTAAAATACATCTAACCTATCAGCAAGCAAGACACAATAATAATATCAACACATGTTTGCTAAATCACACCCCAAGAATGGGGGTTGTTAGCCACACATCAAGAAATAACAAAATACACCTAAATGATAGTGAAATCAAATGGGTATAAGAAATTAAACATTGATTTAAGCAAAGGAAGAAGAATAGAGAAGACCCACTTCCAACTTGGGGAAGATAAACTCCTTTCTTCAAGTTTCCAAAATACTCTCCAAGCTTGAGATTAAAAAGTACGGAAAATTATATTGCTAAAATTTGATACTAAAAAGTAATGCTAAAATCTTATGCTAAGCTATAACTCTCAAAGAGTATTTATAGTTTTCAAAAATCTGTGTTGCGGTGGATCACTCGGCGACATTAGTCGAAATCGCCGATCAACTGGGTGATTCGCCCTTTGGTGTAGTTCATCGCCGTCTTCCACCATCCTTCGGCATCGTCGTGCTCTAGGTTATTGGGCGACATAGTACTGCATCACGAATTTTCTCAGCGATGCACCGACTGCTCTCTTTTTCCGCAGACTTGATCCCTTCCTTCAGGGCTCGGCACACTGGAACAAAAGGCAAAGTTAGACCCTTCGGCGATTCGCCAAGTGGACTCGGCGATCCTCAGGTCTTCGTTTTCTTGTTCTTTTAAGCCTTTTCATTCCTTTTTTGCGAAGTAGTGTCCATGCTTTTCTTCAAACTTCAAATACCTGAAACTTAAAGGTTTTTATCAGATATTGAGATAAAATAATCATTTGGGACATAATTCCTATTAAAATATAGCCCTAAATGAGTCCAATTTGTGGACTCATCAACACCCCTAACTTAAACTTTTGCTTGTCCTCAAGCAAACTCAAGTTCAGTCGTTCAAAAAGGAGGTGTCTCAAACAGTGCTACACAGGTCTCAATCATGAATGCACACAACAAAACTTCAAACTACTTATGCGGAGATTCAATTGTGTACTCAAAGATTCAAGTTGTGACACACCATTACCAAAGATTCTCATGCTCGCAGTACTTGCTACTAATGTAAATCCAAGCTCAACAAAAGTATCTAAATGCCCTCACACAAAGAATGATTCCATATTCACACACAGGAGTTAATCAATTTAAGATCAGGAATCAGATGCAATGCTCACACTCAAAAAGAGGAACACAATGCATGTTTTCACCCATAGGTTTGCCCTTATTTTCCAATCGACTTTCGGTTCGGCTTTCTCAAGATCAAAAATGTCTTCTCAAGGCTTGTAATGGGGCTGAGTGCAAAGGTATGGTCATTTAGGCTCAATGGCTTTTTCTTCATGAGATGTGGTATTCTCAAGGCATCCCCTTCTTTTCCTTAGTCAATTATTTTTCTAGTGCTTCTAAGTCATCTTTTTATTCATCTCCATGGATTGCTTGGAAACTCAATTTCTTTTGTACTTTTATTCCACAACTTTTCTTTTTTATTTTTATTTTCTTTTTTTTTTCTCTTTTTTTTTTTTTATATGGAGGGTTTCCATTTTTTTGCAACACCATGGGTTAAGGGAGACTTTTCCTGCACTTCTTGACTTCTCCTTTTCCTTTTTCACCGCACCCCCAGCTTAGGATTTTGGCCTAAGTTGGCTATTCACTAAACCACAAATCAACATAATTATAGGTAGTAGATCAAGTAAGTTCTAGGGTTCATCAAGGTTCTTTCAAAGAAAGGTAAGGCTCAAAGGGTGTTCAAGAGAGTTTCACACGCTCACGGGTAGGCCACAAAAGAGGTATATGTTAAATTGTCTCACACTCTTCAAAAGTTGCCTAAGATCATATCAAGAGGACACCTTTCTAAATCAATCAAACTAACAGAGCAAATTTTGGGTTTATTCATGCATGGTTCAAAGTAAGCTAATCACACAAGGCATCGACACTTAAGTCAAACAAGACTACACACTTTTGCTAGTGTACAACGGTCATTACAAGAGAATCAATTCGATAAATGGCTAATCAAAATAAGATGCAAAGAGTTCATATATTATCTATGCAACTTCATTTGGTCACGTCGTAGCCGCACATTCATGTTCGTTCGATTGAGAGCACTATTCAAGTCATCAGTATTGATCAGAACCGAGACTTAAATTTTGCAAAAGAATAGCCACTTTCAACACAAGCGGTGGCAAAAAAAAAATTACGGAAGGGTCAAAATTTGCATCACTTAAAATCAAAAAGAGAAGCCATGAGCTCAAACATCCACAAAAGGCAATATATAAAATGAAACAGACAACCCAAATATACAAAACACAAATCACAAATAGCACACAAAAGGCGTGCCTCACCCCACCATAAATAAAAGCAATTTGTCCTCAAATGCAGTTAATGCATAATTTGAAAGGAAAAATAAAGAAGGACAGAGAGGGAGGTAAAGAGGGGATCCTGGCTAATAGCTCGCTTCATCTGTCTGGGCATCAGTATCTGGAGTGACTTCCAGAGGGGTCAGCTCCACTGGGTCCATCAGCAGGAGATTTTGCCAAGGAAGCTTGTACAGCAGCATCTATCATGATTTCTTCAGTCTCAACTATGTCGTCCGTTGTAACTTCCTTAAATATCTCGTCGTCAGTTTCTACCTCTGACCCTATTCCATCTCCATGTCCTACAGTAGTCTGAGGCATCTTGGGCATATCTGGAATCTCTATTGTTCCAAAGACCATGGACACACATGTGGTCTATATATTTTCGCAATTCAGCAATGGCAGCTTTTAAAGTCGTCACCTCCTCTGTGGATCCTTGGTTGTGCTCACACACTGCTATTATGGATGCTAGGGCATCACTTGTAGTGATCAGAGGTGTCACAGCATCAGTTAAGGAAATCTAGATCATGCTTGGAACAGAGGCCTCTAGGAGAGCAGCTCGGCAATCAGCAGAAAGAGCCAGATGTCCCATCCGAAGTAGGGATGCCTGGGTGAGTGGAAGTCGGGAATCAGCAGCAACAGTGGTGGTTCTTGGCGATCGCGTAGCAGCAGAAGAACTTGGAGAATCAGTGGGAGTAACTGTGGTAATGGATATACCTGAAAGCCCAGGGATTGGAGTAGACAGAGGTGCCTCTGCAGGCGATGAACCTGTGTTTACTAGCTCTATCGATGTTGCCTTTTTCCTTTCTGCCTGATCCTTGAGATACTTGGCTTCGATCCTCTGGATATCCGTAGAGGCAGTGGGAATCACCTCTACATCCTTCTTGACATCTCGAGGCACCTGGGCTCGTTTACATAATTTTGTGATCAAGACTGGAAATGGAAGTGAGGTTCAGCTCTGTCTTGCACGCAGAAGTATCTCTGAAGCAATGATTGTACCCAAGTTTATCTGAGTCTCTTCTATGATGCAACCTAGGAAAGCTGCCTTGGCAAGGCGAAGGATTGACTCATTTTGGGATGGCATAATTGTGCTGCTGATAAAACTGAACCATAACCTTACGTCTATGTTTAGTTCTTTCTTTTCAATCAGAACTCCTTCCGCCGCCCACTTTGGGGTTTCATCTATAATTAGTAGGGCTAACCACTTTTTCATCTCATCCAGCTTCTTTGTTCTGATTAAGTACTGGCAGTGATCCCCAATATTTATGGGCATGCCCAAAACTGCATTGATTTCCTCATTATCACGCTTCACTCTCCTACCTCTGACAACCACATAGATAACTTCTTTGAAGGCTGCTGCTAGTTGCTTTTGCTGGGGTATTTGTGCACTATACGCACTTTAGAACTCTCTTACCCAGTTTAGAATATAAGGGCCACGGGGTTTGCTGAAGATTTGGAACTTGTGGTATCTCAGATACTCCATTATCTCTGGGTATCTATCTATAACCCCGTCTATGGACAGACGCTTTTCTTCCAGAATTTTCCTCAGCCCCGCAGCCTATACTCGATTTATTGATTTAGGCTGAGGACCTTGTGCTGGAGGTACTAATACCATTGTCTGCGCTGGAACTGGAGGTGTGGTAATTGTAGGCTGGGGAGTCCTGGCCCTGGATGAATCATTCAGCTTCTTAATTCGCCTCTCAGCCCTCTGTGCTATTGACATATCATTCTCATCAGAACCCACACCTTCGCTTTTAGATGGGTTGGAGTCATTTCTATAAAAGTCATTATGTTCAGTGTTTGCATCTGATATTTCAAGGGTCCTGTTGCCCTTCCCTTTTTCGCAAGTTGTGGAAAGTTTAGCAACTTTGCTTCTGAATGTATCTGCATCCTCGTTCATTGTAATCCTTTTTGTTCCACATTGGGGTGGCTTTCTTCTTCCTGCAACTTTGGATCTAGTCATTTCTGCAAGGAATTTGAAAAAGTTAAAACAACTAGATCGAGTTTAGAGAAACACAATTACAGAAGGACTTGCCGAATAGATCGGCAAATAGCCGACTGATTTGGGTGGTTAATATTTCTGATCAAAAGTTACAGAACACTGATTACAAGCAGCATGAAGTTAAATGCAAGATGGGATAATTCTGGTGAATCGCCAAGTAATTCGGCAAACTCACCTTAGCATGCTGATTAGTCTAAATTCATCAGAAAGGCACATCACATAACATAGGATGAAATTACTTGCAATGAGAACATACATATCACAATTAAATGCAGGGTTTGGAGAGCCAACCTTTTAGGCAGATTAGGTCGAGATTGTGATGCTAAGCAGCAGGTTATCACAGATCCAAGCACTATTTAGGTAGCTAAAATACTTACAAGTTGTGAAAATGCTGAAAATACTAAGTAGGTGTGATTTTGCGAGAATCGAGAGTGATGGGGTATGTAAAAAGGTTGAAAGTTAAAGCCTGCGGTTTTATAAAAGCCATCTAGATCTCACCCATTCGGCGACATTAGTTGGATTTTCTTTGGTACTCGGTGATCCACCGAGTTTTCATCTTTCTCGCCGAGTTTTACAGGACCCTTAGTCAAAGTGAGGATCCAAACGGCGGTCTTTGTAGCGGTCGCCGATCTTGTCGGCGCTTCGCCAATTGGACTTGAGTAATTCATCCTGTACTTTTCACAAACGTTTCATGCCCCAATCCTACAACATCAAAACACCTTTATTTCAAAAATAAAAAAATTAAAGTAGTTAAGGGTTTTAGGTTGCCTCCCAAACAGCGCCTTAGTCAACGTCGTGGCACGACGCGGGTTAGCACCTAGATTTCACTTTTGGGGTCTGCCAAAACATCATTTGGCAACCCCTTTTCTTGTGCTTGATGGAGACTAGGCATTACATGACCCAAGAGAGTTTCAATTAGCTGGATAAAACTAGAGTGAGAACTGCTCATCTGATTTAGCACTTCTACATTTTCTCTAATCTCCGCTAACACTCTATCTTGCTCATTTAGCTTTTGAAGAATGGTTAATAACATATCTTTGTTACGTTTATTTTTAATGTCCATAGAACTTCCCTTCTCAATAGGTGGTCTGCATTCGCTCTTCTCTTTGGACACCACCTCCAGTTCCTCGACCTTTTGGGTTAAGTCATCCATTTGACCCAGCAAAGTGATCAATTGTTGGTCTTTCTTAGTATCCTTGTTGGTTTTAGCCACAAAGTCAAGGAATTTGGTTGCGGTCTCATAGGAGTATTTCTCATGACCAACTGGCGTAAGTCGGTCGATTAACCCTCTGTTTCCTGGATTTAGACTCCTGTAGAAGCATTCCAGTAGAACTAAGTCGGGGATTTCATGAGTTGGGCATTGTATCAATAGTGTTTTAAACCTCAGCCATGACTCATGAAAAGGTTCTCCTTCTAGATACTTGAAGTTCAAGATGTGATCCCGGAATCTCATTACTTCTACTGGGAGGTGCTCCATTGGTCCACCATCCCCATCATGTATACTCATTATCCTGTCTCAACACACAAACAAGCTAGACAAAACTAAGAATTAGGTTAGTAAACTACAACTAAGAAGAACAAAAAATTTACTAATTCTAAAAATTCTTAAGTAATACCACTCCCTGGCAGCGGTGCCATTTTGATGCTTATCGTGACCAACGACACTCACTACGGTTCGAGTGTCTAAGATCGTCGATAATATAGTAACCCAACCAAGGATTGGGGTCGTGTCCCAAGGGAGCGGTTTTGAGAATTAATAGAAATATAAAATCTAGTTCTAACTAGTCGTAGCTAAGAAAATTAAAGATTAAAAAACATTGTAAATCGAAGGGGGGACACAAAAGTGTCAAATATCAATTTGGGGGTTTTGTCACAAGTAAGTAAAAACAAAAAAAATTAATAAGAAAATCAAGTATGGGGAAGAGTTCTTGGGGTGTGACCGCAATACAAGTTGATATAAATGGTTGGGTACATGCCTTCGATAGGAAATTTGCAAGATAATAGTGACTAGGCTAAGCTTTAGATGGAAATAAATTCCCTCTCGGGCAACTTACCCCATTTCAAATGCGTTCCTCTCGGACACCCATTTGTCGCATGAAGACCAGCCTACGCCTTACCCCACTCACTTTCTCGAGCTGAGTGTTAGGTTATGGGACTAGGTATCACCCTCTCGGGCTGAACCTCATGTCGACCCACTCCTAAGGCCATCATTCTAGTGGTCTTGGTTTCGCGACCTCCCTCTCGGGCAAGACGAAAACACATGGGTGTCTTTGTATTTGCAACTACAAACCCATTAAATTAAACCACAACCACTAGGTGAAATCACCATTAAAATGCATCTAACCTATCAGCAAGCAAGACACAACAATAATATCAACACATATTTGCTAAATCACACCCCAAGAATGGGGGTTTTTAGCCACACTTCAAGAAATAACAAAATACACCTAAAATGATAGTGAAATCAAATGGGAATAAGAAATTAAACCTTGATTTAAGCAAAGGAAGAAGAATAGAGAAGACCCCTTTCCAACTCACTTCCAACTTGAGGAAGATGAACTCCTTTCTTCAAGTTTCCAAAACCCTCTACAAGCTTGAGAGTAAAAACTACTGAAAATTATATTGTCTAAAATTTGATACTAAAAATTAATGCTAAAATCTGATTCTAAGCTATAACTCTCAATGAGTATTTAGAGTTTTCAAAAATCTGTGTTGCAGCGGATCACTCGGCGACATTAGTCGAAATCGCTGATCAACTCGGCGATTCGCCCTTTGGTGTAGTTTATCACTTTCTTGCACCATCCTTCGGCATCGTTGTGCTCTGGGTCATTGGGCGACATAGTACAGCTTCGCGGACCTTCTTGGCGATGCGCCGACTGCTCTCTTTTCCCGCCGACTTGATTATTTCCTTAAGGGCTCAGTACACTGGAACAAAAGGCGAAGTGAGATCCTTCGGCGATTCGCCAAGTGGACTCGGTGATCCTTAGGTCTTCGTTTTGTTGTTCTTTTCAGCCTTTTCGTTCCTTTTTTGCGAAGTAGTGTCCATGCTTTCCTTCAAACTTCAAATACCTGAAACTTAAAGGTTTTTATCAGATATTGAGATAAAATAAGCATTTGAGGACACAATTTATATTAAAATATAGCCCTAAATGAGTCCAATTTGTGGACTCATCACTAGCTCGTGGTCAAGGATAAATGTAAGGTATCTCAGTTTCTTTCTCAAGATAGTACTTCTTCAAATTCTTATATTCCTATGATAATGGTATGATGAATGAGGGGCATGACAATACACAAAATAGGAAGGCATAATCAATCCAACATACGTCTAAAGGGTCCAAAGATCCCAAACTCAATAAATTATGCAATACATCCTCACATAGCAAAATTAGTGGAAGAATTCTTTCAAAATAAGCATTTTTCATTTGGAAGACATTTTTTTTTTCATTTTAAGATGTGATCAAAAACAAGTTGAAACCCCTAACTCAGGAATTTCAAGTAAAAGTGCGAAAATAGGACACTCAATCCCTCTCTCGAGCAATCTCAAATATCACATGTTCTCAAAACAATTAATAATATCACATAAGGCCCTCGCACGGGCTAAGCAACACAAATAAGCCACCACATGATGAAACAATAAAGTCTACGATTTCCAACATCTTAATTTCATGCTACAATCCCATCCCATTGTTGAATTTATAAGAAAGATAAACTACTCAACCTAGATTAAAAGAAGGATAGACAAACCTACCTCAAAGGATGGAACTTAAACCGAACCACTCTACCGAAAAATTTATTTTACAAAAAAATCTCATAAATGATCCCCAACTATATAGAATGGAAAGAATACACCAAAAAGGTTCCAACGACACCCATATTTCTAAGGTTAAGAATCGAGGTAATATAGTCCAAAAATCTTTTTGGAAACGGTAAGGCTAAAATCATATTTTTATTTTTAAAATGGGTTCTACAAGTAACAAGAAATTCGTGGTTGAAAACCCCATTGAACTCAAGCAAGAAACGAGTTCAAAATCAAGAAATTAGTAATTTTCTGATTTGGGAGAAAAACCCCAAATCCCACATATGAAATCTTGATTTTTAAGTGTTTTGAAAGATGAGATTAGAAGAAAACGATATAGAATCGATAAAGGGACTTACCCGCAGAAGTTTTTCTCAAGAAATTTCTTCTAAAGTCTCCCTCCCAAATATGAAAATAATAGTGAAAGAGAGTGAAATAGGAAAAAAGTGACTGGTTTAGCCAAATAAATTAACTATTGATCACAGGTTGACCGTGGTCAACATGCACCAGCACCAGCAAAATTAAATTTTCTAACTTATTTAAGTCTCTGAAAGGATCCTCAAAATTCATTTGGGGCCTGATAAAAATAAGCTTAATATGCTACCCCACTAAATTCAACATTCCAGACTCATTGGAATCGTCGGATTTCCAAAAGAAAGATCGTTATGATAGGAATACCCTCTCAAACCTCTCTATAGGCCTAAAGTTGAATTTCTCTCCCAAATACACAAATCTAAACTTAAGGCCTCAAAACTCTGACCAACCATCTTAGTAGACCAAACTCGATATTTCGAACACAACGGAACTAATAGAATCTCCAACAGACAAATGCATCTTAAAATGTTGACCAAAGTCAACTATTTCAACATAATTCAACTCAAAAGGCTCAAATCCCCTAAAATTTCACCCGATCGCATCGAGGACCACACTTACCATTTCCGAAACACATAATTAATATGAAAACACTAAGGGGAATGTCAAAATGGTCATTTCACACATAAAAGCAATTTCTCAAGAAATGGGACATTACATTAAGCTTAGGTGGATCCACTAGCTAATTGTCCATTTGGGACATCCTACCAGGGCATGAAGTTCAAGGAATTTGGGATTCGCCCAAATCAACTCAATTCTAAGTAAACTCCCAATGGAAATCATAAAGAATAATATCTAATTCATACATGTTTAATCTTGAAAGAGTGAGAATCTAGTAAAACCAACTCAATCATAAAAACTAATAAACTTTAAGAATAACTTTTTTAAATTTCAACATTTCATAACATAATTGATGTAATGAAGACACTTAATCGAAAGCATCAAAATTAGGATAATCTTTTCATGATATAACCACACTTCAATCAGAAGCGGCTAAATAATGGAAATCTTTCACAGTAGGAATACTTCAATCGAAAGCAACCTAATTTCATAAAATATGAGATACTTTATTCAAAATCACCCTAGAATCATAGTCACTACAATTCCTCAGGCATACATAATTTCAAAGCCTCAACTCATGATCATTAGATAAGCATGTAGCATGGGTTCATATGTAAAACCCTGAAAACATATAATTTGAATCAATTCATTCATAATAAGATGAAATATAATGAATTTAATCATAAAAAATTGAACCTATGAAGAATCATGCAAAACCCTAGATCTTGGGTTGAAATCGTAGAAGAAAATAGAGAAATCGATGGGACTCAATGGATGAAAGAGAATCTATTGATGAACATCCCACATACCTTAATGAATCTTATCTTTGAAATTTCAGGAGGATACTTGGAAGCTTGAAGAACCCTAATCAACTTGAGAGAATCCTTGGAGAGAACTTGAAGAGAAAACATTGAGAGCTTTTGAGAGTTTTGAGGGAATAGGTAAGTTTGAAGAGTAAAATCAGTTATAGGGTCAAAATGATATTTTTTAGGATATAAATGTGTAGGAAAAGATCCAAATAACTCTGAACTTAAGAATACTAGAGTGACTCTAGGGAAAGTCCTACGGTCTGTACAAACCTCTACGAACTGTCTTGGTCATCCGTAGATCAAATTACTGGAGGTCAACATTTGAGTTAATTTCCAAGACACTTTCTATGGTTCTTAGACCCTTCTACCGGCTATAGGTCCCTACGGTAAATCTAAGGTTAATAAAAAATGTACCAAGTATCCAACCTACTACCACTTCCTACAGGTCATACATATATCCATGGACTATCCTGGTCTCCCATAGGAACTCTTCTGAGAGTTGTCATTTTCCCAGTTTCTCTCCCAATTTCCATGACTTCCTACCTACGGCATGTAAGTTCTTGTACGGTCCGTAGGTGGGCTCATAAGATTTGAACCAAGAATCAAATTTCAGAATTTCCTTTCCAAATCTACTTTCCAATTTTTGAGGTGTTATAATATATTCCCCTTGAGAACATTCGTCCCCTAATGGGAATCAAACTAGCATGAATAGAGTAGGGAGAGATCTAACAACCCAACATGAATGAAAATCATATCACAATACATATTAAAAAGGAGTAATCGACCCCAAGCTAAAACATAACTCAAATATTAATTTTTCATGAACATGCATGCATATAGATACATGAGAATAGCTAATACACATGAGTTCGAAAGAGTGAACATGAGGAAATATTACCTCAAGCTAAAACCAGAGCAGAGGCAAAGAGATGGGCATACTTGGACATCATATCAGTTTTATCCTCCAGATAGCACCCTCAACTAACTGATTCATTCATAGAACTTTCACAAAAATAATTTCTTCATTTCTTAACTTCCGTACTTGACGATCCCAGATTTCACTAGAACCTCTTCATAAGAAGGGCTTTCCTTAACACCGACACTCTCCAATGGCACAATTGAAGTAGGATAACCAATAATCTTCTTCAACAATGAAAAATGAAACACAGGATGCACCAATGCTAAATCAGAAGGCAAATCCAACTCATAGTCTACCTTATTGAAACACCTCAATGTCTGATATTGCCTACATAATGGGGACTAAGCTTTCCTTTCTTTCCAAATCTCATTGCACCCTTCATATGATATATTTTTAAGTAACTCCAATCATCAAAATCAAATTCAAGCGCTCTCCTTCTAACATCAACATAAAACTTTGGTAAACTTTGAGCCAATTTCATTTTTCTATAATAAGTTGAACTTTCTCCATAGTCTTATGAACCAACTTGGGCCCTGTCAAAGTGAACTCACCAACTTCAAACCAACCAATAGGAAACTTACACCTCCTACCATAAAGAGCCTAAAATTTAGTTTCCAAACAAGGACCCATGGGGGACTCGCAGTCCATATACCAATCTCATAATCTCAATGTCTCATAAACTTGCCACCTAGCTCATGGTCAAGGATATAAGCAAGGTGTCCTATTTTCTTTGTAAAAAAGATTGTATTCTCCACTTTCTCATATTTCCATGAACAATGATGTGTTGCATGAGGATGAATACATCACAACACAACAACACAAAGGCATAATCAATTCATAAAGGATTTAAAATAGTACCAAGTTCCCAAACTCAAAAAGTTATGAAAGATGTCCTCAAATGATAGGGATAGTGAAGGATTCCATTTGAAATCAGTCTTTACCACTTAGAAAAGTGTTTCATTCATTTTAAGATGTTCCAAAAATTAACTTAAGCCCCTAACTCGAGCATCTCAAAGTCAAATATAAAGATACACCACACAGCACCTCCCTCGGGCATATACTCAAATATCATAGGTTTCCCGCAATAATTAAAGATATCACACAAGCCTCCACACAGTATAAGCATCGCAAATAGGCATCATACAAACTAAAGAAGGAGTTCAACGCTTACCAATTTCTAAGACTCATACTACTACATTTCATTGTTGACTTCCTAAGAAAGGTTAATTACTCATATCAGTCCAAAAGAGGGATAGTCAAACCTACCTCGAAGGCTGAAACTTCACTCGAACAAATGTATCAGAGAACTTCCTTAACCACTCTATCACCAAAACAATCCTTAACTATCAATAATGGATAGAGTTCATCAAAATGAGCCCAATGATAACCATATTGATAGGATTAGAAACTGGGGATAAAATAGTCTAAAAACCACTTCAGAAATTGAAAGGGTAATATCATCCCCTAAGGGGGCTTCTTTCCGATCCATAGTGGGAGCTACCAAGAAAGAAGAGTTGATGGAGCATGAGGAGTTCAGGGATACTAAGAGGGCACGTACTTTGGGTCATTTTCTTAGTAGTAGAGGATCTATTAGGAAGAGTAGTTCCTTTAAGCACCATGGGCCAATTCATACATCCATCATCTAAGGGTGGTCATGCATCTCATGGGTCCTAAAATTTTAGTCATAGTTCTCATGATTCACAGTAGAGGCCGATGAGTTGAGGTGGTTATAGTGACTCCTTTAGGTCATCACAATAGTTTTCTGTTCAGATGTCTTGTTTTGGTTATGGACACCCCTATAATATGATATAGTAGTGTACTATGCACACTCAAGAAGGATACCAGTTGAGTGCTTCAATTTTGGCTAGAACACTAGTGCCTCTTATTAGAGGTCAGGGTAGAGCTCCCGCAGGTGTAGGTTGTCGGACTCCTAGTGGAGGTACTAGTAGGGTATGGTGTTTTAAGGTGGAGGTATATGGATGACTTAGTCTAGCACGGGTACAGGGGTTAGTGTTATTCTTTTCCAGGGATACCCGAGGCCAAGGCTTCAGATGCAATTATCACATGTATCGTCTTAGTCTTCTATTGATCTATGACTGTATTATTTGATCCAGGATCTATGTTCTCTTATGTGTTTCCTAATTTGTCGTTGGGTTTGATTTTATGTGTGATCGTATTTTTGTGTTGATTCATGTTTCTACACTTTTGATTAGCTCTTAGTATTCAATCGAGTGTATCTATCCTCCCTTAGTATTCGATCGAGTGTATTGATCTTGTCTTATTTCCTTAGTATCAGGGATGATGGTTTTCAATGTCATTATTGGTGTGAATTGGCTCTCTTCTTATCATGCTATTCTTGATTGTAATGCTAAAACTATGACCTTAGCGATGTCTGGTGTTCCGAGAGATAAATGGAAGGGAGCTAGTGGTTCTTACCCTAGTAAGGTTAGTTCCTTCCTCTGTGCCTATAGATTGGTTGATAGAGGGTGTTTATCATATTTGGCTTTTATTCGGGATACTAGTGTCGAACCACCACCCATAGAGTCCATCCCAGTGGTTCAGGAGTTCACATATGTATTCCCAACTGATTTTCTAAGTAGGTGTTTGGCCATGCGATACCATATCACGATATGGAATTGTAAGATGGAATCATTGTTTGGACATGCAATTTCACGTTGATTCCATCTCATGATTCCATATCATTAGATGGAATACCATACTCTCTGAAAATTATGATATGGAAATTCCATATCATGGTTTGAGATTTTTAAATACAAAAGTTGACCCACAAGTTTATATTTTGTTAAAAAAACCCACATTTTATCTATTTAACATTTATTTCATATGTAAATAAAAATTAATAATCACATCATTACTTTTAAAAACTTGTTATTCTTACCAACATAAAATTTATTATTGCTTGTAATTTGGTGAATATAAATGATAAAGTAAGAATTGATTTGGTGAATATCAATACACACGGATGGAGTAGTACTATTTTGGTTTTTCATAATAAGAAACACTTCTCTTTCGGATACATACGAAAATGTTTAAAGCAATTTAATATGAAAAAAGACAAAATTGGTGATGTATGTGTGATAATCACTACTTCTAATATGTTTGGTTTTAACAGGAAATTAATATACTTAAAACGTGCAATTGCACACAAGTGAAATAAGGCATAAACTATATGATATTGACACACAAGTGAAAATTATCATAACTTAATTAGCTTGTACAATGTTACATAATTATTTTCAATAATACTAAAGGGGTAATGAAATATTTATGGTCTATGAGCATGAAAATATAGTTGCGAATGATATTGACCAACAAATGGCTCAAAGTAACAATGTTGGTTCGTCTTCTTGGTCATATGATAGAGAAATGCAAGTTCAACATGAGAAGATTGTTTGTACTATGTGGGAGGATTATATTAAAGACTAGTACACTACAATTTATGTTCAATTTTTTTATTGAATTAAATTTTGATCAATTAAAGTTAGATGAAATAATTAATTAAGTGGAGAACAGATAGCTTTGTAATAATTTATTATGCGATTTTATAATTTTTTGTTTATTTGATAATATTGAATAAACAATTGGGGCTATTTTAATAGTTTTACAACTTATGGGATTTTTATGTTTATGAGAAAATATACAACACAAAAATTGCATATCGCATGTCCAAACAAAACTTCAACTTCATCTCAAGATTCCATATTATGATATCATATCATGATTCCATATTGCATGGCCAAACGGGACCTAAGTGTTCCTTCTGATAGGGATATATTGATTTTGCTATTTATCTAGAGTTGGGCACTAAGCCCACATCTATTCCACCATATCGCATGGACTCAACTTATTTGAAGGGACTGAAGGAAAAGTTGAAGGATTTATAAGGCAAGGGGTTTATTCGCTCTAGTGTGTCACCTTGGGGAGCACCAATATTGGTTATAAAGAAGAAAGATGGGTCTATGAGGATGTCCATTGATTATAGACAGTTGAACAATATGACTGTAAATAACAAGTATCATCTTCCGCGCATTGATGATTTGTTTGACTAGTTTCAGGGAGCATCGTTGTTTTCCAAGAAAGACTTGAGGTCTGGTTATCTTCGGTTGAGGATAAGGGATTCAGATGTCCCTAAAACAACTTTTCAGACTTGGTAAGGTCATTATGAGTTCTTAGTGATGTCCTTTGGGTTGACCATAGCCCCAGCTGCATTCATGGAGTTAATGAATGAGGTGTTTTGTCTGTATCTGGATTCCTTTGTGATTGTATTCATTGAGGACATCTTGGTGTATTCCAAGACAGAGGTTGATGATGTTCGCCCCTTGAATATAGTACTTAAGAGGTTGAGGGATGTGAAGTTGTATGCAAAGTTCTCAAAGTGTGAGTTATGGCTCGGTGGAATTCTTGGGGTACGTGGTTTCCAAGGAGGCCAAGATTGAGGTAGTTACAGGTTGGAAGAAACATACTTATCCTATTGAGCTTCGTATTTTTGTGGGGTTGGCCAATTATTATATGAGGGTCATGCACGGTTTCATTTCTATTGCAGCCCCATTGACTAGGTTGACTCAGAAGAGTGTGGGTTCTAGTGGTCTGACGAGTGTGAGGCAACTTTCAAAATCTCAACGTCTTTTTGACTTCATCTCCTATTTTAAGTCTATCCGAGGAGGATATGGGTTTCGTAACACCCTGAAAATTTCTAAGCTAAGACCCGAACCATTCTTCATTTACGTATAAGGTCGTACCGAGCGATTCTTAATTGTGTAGGTGTTAATGCCAATTCTTTAGTATAGGAATATATTTGGATATGAATTAAGGTCACTAGGGTCCCCTTTCACATTGAGTTATGTGGTCTATGACCTATCCAATTAAAGGTCTATGAGTCTTTTTTTCCAACGCCACCAAGTTTTCCTCATTTCAAGTTCGGTGTAAAAAGTTATGGTTGTTTTACTGGAACATGTTCGGGCTAGGAAATTCAATGAGAACCCCTGCCCATTTGGCGACTCACCGAGTGGTTTGGTGATTCGCCAAATTATCTTGTCGAATTGTTCCAAAAGCCTTCAGTCCATATATATTGGCGATCTAAAGCCCTATTTGGTGAACCACTAACTATTTCATTAAGGAGACCTCCAAATCACTGCTTTGGCCGACGAAATTCATTAAAAGGTCATTTTCATTGATTTTTTTGGTCTTCTTATGCTCCCTTTAGAGTATTGTTGACCTTTTGTCCTCAAATAACTTCCCTAATTCCATCTTATAACCTAATATCATCATTATACGTATAGAAACTCTAAAACGTTCCCAATTCTCATTCTTCAAAAGATCAAGAACTTCAAAAAAGGGATTTCTCAAATTTTTCGAGGTCTAAAGGATCAATGTTCAAGATTCTCTTCAAGAATCCTAAGGTTTTCAATCCAATATTCTTCTCCACTCTTCATCTCCAAGAAAATCGCAAGGAAGACAAAATCTAGGGTGCAAGTCTTCCAATCATGTTCTTCTTTAAACTTCTTTAAGAACCTTGTTCTTCCAGGTATGTAAGGCTATTCATATTGTTATATTAGTTCATCCTCACACCTTACATCTATATTCAATCAACAAAAGTTATGTTTAGGGTTTTACCCGTAGTTTCTTTGAAATTCTGAATTTAGTTTCCTTATAAGTTAAGGTTTTGATTTCTACTATGTATGTCGAAATTCTAAAAAAAAATTCATGCTTAGTATCACATGAACCCTATTGATTTATAAAAGTCATTTTTTCAAAGGTAATTACATGATATTTTCTGATATATTGATTTCAGATTTGGAAGATAAGTCCATAAGTATACGTTTTAAAAGAAAGTTTTGAAGAGTCTATAAAGGAAGAATCAAATTATTTCACATGTACTATTTGATAGTTGAGAAAGAGAAAGAGTATAATTGATGATTCTGAAAAGTACTTCAGTAAAGCGAAGTGAAAAGTTAAGAAAAATAATAGTCTCTTTCTTCGTAAAGGGTGATTGAGCATAATGGATATTGAATATTTTGGGACTAGTATCGAGCACCAAATTGGGTAAAAGTCTATTTCTATCTCAAGTCCCATAAAACTACGTTGCCAACGTAGGATAAAATTGCATTGATTTGTCATGTGACTCCTTACTGCCTCTGAGAAGGCCTATTAGATGGATCTATAGTTACAATAGAATCCTATACCCTGGCAAGGTATAGGATGGACCTTGCAACGTGGGCAAAATATTTTATCATTTCTAGGATCATAGTAATGGTTTTCGGCTAGAAAAACTCCCCACACACTAGTATATTAGTTTCATAATTTTTTTATTGCCCAAAATTTGATACGCCAAAATTACACCTCCCGAAAGACATATAAGCTTTCGTAGCCAAATAAAGAACCTAACTTTCAGGTTAGGGTCGATCCCACGATTAATATGGTTTAGACTTAAGCTAACTCACAATTATCCACATTTAGTCAAACTATTTTCGAGAAAAGTAACAAAAAGGGGGAATTTGTAAATAAAATAACAGATTGTAGATTTGTATCACTAACTAACAAGTAAACAGGATTTGCAGTTTGAGATATCAATATGAGATGAAAACTAGGGTATAAGTGTTCCCCACAAGCTCTTAACGCAGTATTCCTAATAATAGTAACTTTATCCTAGTGTTTGACATGCAAGGTTGATAAGTTAAGTATCCCTAAGTGATTGGTCCTCCAAGTAGGGACTTTCACCACGCAACTTTGTCCGTCTACGGGTGTGTACTTTACTAAACCTTAACTTTAACCCCGGATTAGCCCTCGCGTCAATTGAGTTGGGTATTAGCCCTCACATCAATTGATTAAGGTCAGACTATTAGATAGCAGCAAATTTTTAACTAAATCTATGTTATTTTATCCTTTCTCATTCATTACCTCCTTGGTCCGGCAAGTAGGAACGAGGCGAGTTCTAATGTTGGCCGTTGTTGAAAAGCATTCTAAACGAAAGGATTAACAATACATGCATAAACACTATTCAAGAATTACTTATTTATTAGTCACACATGGTTAATTGCTCATGGTTTCCACAACCCTAGTTGTGGATTTAACTACTCATGCTTGAGAATTCACAATTCATATTGTTGTTAATAAGAAGAATCATGAACTTACAATAGAAGTATATGAATACCAAAATCTTGAATTGAAAATCAAAAGCAAATTGCATAAACGAGCTTCAAGGATTAAATTGCTAAAGAGTTTGCAAAATAATTCAAAAAGCTCAGAACAATAGTATCCAAAAAGGTCTAACCCCTAAAAACGTAAATCACAACCTATATTTATAGTATTTAAATCCTAAACCAAGTAGGAAAACAAAATAAGAAAAATTCCAGTTTTGGCATTTTCGACTGACGGTGACCAATGACAGACCGTGGATCAGCCAACGGTCCATGGGTCACCTCTGTGGTTTAGTAGTTGGCAAAAATTCTTGTCTTCTCAAAGACGGTTGCCACCTATGGTTCGTAGGTCCATTCACGCCCCGTCCTGCACATCTGTGGTTCAAGTACTGGAACTCAACTTTCTGAATTGGTTGACAACTCCCATCTACGGTCTGTCACTCCAGCTATGGGGCGTAGGTCGCCTCCATGGTTCCACACTTAGGTCATACGTCCTTGAAACATTGACCCATGGCTTCTACCTACATCTCATCAACTGAGTGACGGCTCGTGGGTTGCGAACCTCCTGCACTTTCAGCTCTTTTGAACATCCACTACTTTAAACCAATTTCCTGCAAAATGAGATCAAATACCATCATATCTAATAAAAAATGCTCAAAATACACACAAACTCCAAGTAAAATGCATCAAAAATATCGTAAAGTCACGGTATATCAACACCCTCAACTTAAAATTATTGTTTGTTCTCAAGCGACACACTAAAACTCTAAACGACACTCATGTAGAAGCAAACATACAAACTCAAGCAATCACATGGATTTCTCAATCAATTCTTTCACTTAGTGCAAATCTTTCCATTTAGACTCAAATAAGCTAACTCATGTGAATCAAAACATGACATAGACAGACCAATAGATATCACCACATACACTTTCAACAATCACCAAGGTACCAACTTTCCAACAATGTAACTAGTGCCCTTAACACAAAGAAATCGTTTTTCACACAAAATATGATTTTTAAGCTTTAAGGATTCAGTAAACACTCACTCTCAGAAGTGAATTCAAATAAATTTAGTGCTCAATACCATAGGCTTGCCCTTATTTTCACTG
Organism: Solanum chiquidenum; assembly: GCA_029582725.1. Taxonomy (NCBI): domain Eukaryota; kingdom Viridiplantae; phylum Streptophyta; class Magnoliopsida; order Solanales; family Solanaceae; genus Solanum; species Solanum chiquidenum. The sequence goes on from JAJOOS010004537.1 coordinate 51,629, forward strand.
CATAGACTCTCCAAACTAGTTACTAGGATCACTATAGGACTTTCTTAGCTTGTAACGTAGGCGCAGGGTCAGGTAGGATACATTTGGATACTTTTAGTGACTTTTCTGCCCTCCTTGACATTACATTGGATATTTACCTCTTTTCCCAGCCAATTCTGACATCTTTTTGTTTTCTACTCTTTTCCTTGGCTTATTTCAGCACAGATGTGACTTTGAATTTTTATTCTTCTCTTTCGCTTTTCTATTTCTTTTACATCTCCTTTCTTTGTTATTCAGCATCATTATCACTCTTTTTGTTTCTTTTGAATTCAATCACACCTTTTTCTATTCGTTTATTCTTCCATACACAACTCTTTTCATACCCTTTTTCAGTTTCCTTTTTCGTAGCCACTCTCAACTTATGTATTTTTCATGATTTGAGGTGCACGATGTCCTAGGTCTGACCAGGGCCGAGATTAAGGTAACTTCTAAATTAGCCACCCTCAACTTAGGCTTTTGGCCTAAGTTAAGGCACACAATGTCCAAGGAGGGACCAGGGCCAAAATAAACTTTTAGGGAAGGTAAGTTAGGTGTATTGAAAGAAGAGGTATTCATTAGGCTCAAAAATTTGGATCTAAGGGAGCATTTATTTCTTTTGGTTTGATCCTTTTAGGCTTAAGTGGACTTATCTGAACAAGGGCCTATGCTTATTTCCCAATTCCCAACCTAGATTATCTTAACAGGACCAACGAGGCAAGTTCAAGATTGGCACACACTGCATGAATATACAAAATCACCTCACAGACACTTGGCATATTGTTTCATTACCGAATTATTGAAACACCTAGTTAAAGTTTTAGATTAAGCCATGCCATCATACCAATTTATATCATGTCACATGAATAACCAACACATTCAACTCATTAAGCCTATGGATCTAGCACATTTCAAAAAATTTGGACATGTATCAATTTCATGCTCTTATGACATCATGCTTTCATTCTTTCAATCTACTTGTACTTATGCAATCCTACACATGCCGATTCAACATAAATGAAACACAGTCCCTTGGGGGGGAAGAACATAGGCAAGAAAACCCCAAGGGAGGGTTATGAGTTGGGTTACTCAGACTTCACCCTATCACTCACAACCCATTTACCCCACCCCCACTGAAAATTGGTGCAATTGTCCTCAATGCACAAAAAATAAAATATGTAAGAGAAAGGGTGAAGCAACCCTGTGGCGCATAAGCGTCGATGACCCATCAAGAAATGGGTGGGTCTGGTTTCCCGAAACCCGTTGGATCAGCAATAGTGACGCCCTCAGTAGCGCCCTCATCAACAGTGGGAACACCATCAGTAGTGCTCCTCGAACATGATGCACCTATAAACTCCATATCAGAGGATCTCCTCAGTCGCAACTCCTCCTCAAACAGAGACTGTCTCTAGGAAGCCTCAATCTATTGCCACTCTCTCTTTTTAGCTCGATAGGCCTCCTCAGCATCGGAAGTTTCCTTAGAAGATTGGGTGCACTTCCCAGCCGCACGGGAAGGGTCGGTTGGTGGCATAGTATCGCCAAAAAGTGCAGTCATCCACCTCAACCTTAGGTGTGGGCTCGGGAATGGCCTCAGTGGGAGCAAGGAGGGCATCAACATCAGACCGCAACATAGTCAACTTCGTCTGGAAAGTAGTAACATCAATAGTGGGCCCAGGCCTTTCTAGTACTCGAAGCTTAAATGCATCTAACCGCTTGTGGACCGCCTGAATATTCGTGTCCAGCATCCGCTCCATACGTTCCTCGGACTCCTACATGAATCTATTCATCCAAGGTCTCATGTGCTGCAAAAAGGTGGCCATCTATGTCTCTAACTTCTGGACTCGGGCCACAGGCACTAAAGTAGGCCGAGAAGGGGTAGTGGCTCGTGAAGAGCTAGCAGCCTGACTAGTAGAAGTGGAGGGGGGACCCCATGCATCTGATGTCATGGTAGGAATAGTAGTGTTATCACCATGCTCAACCAGACTCTACTCCACATCGCTGGCCAAATTAGAACCCAAAGGAGGTAGGTCAACTTGTGGTCCCTTTTGCGGTGCTGCGGGGTTGGTATTATCTCTAATGAGGATGACGTCAATAGTCTTTGTCGCCTCTATCAACCTGTCACAGTGCCAAATAGATACTAAAGCCTCCCTGCATAGCTGAAAAATAAGGCAAGTGAAAGACAAGGTAGTAGTAGTCTTGAATGCCCTCTCATGAATCTCGGTAATCAAAATATGGGAGAAATCAAGCTTGAGCCCCGCCATAATCGCTGCTAACATCATAGCCCTATTCCAAGTCACGACGTTATCCACCTGTGTAGGGGACAATCTAGTACGTACAATGGACCAAAAGAACTTCGTTATGAAGCTCATGGTTGCCTTTCTGATAGGCAAGGTAGTATTACGCACTGGTTCTCTTTCCATCCTCGACAATATGATGGGCCATCCATCTCAGTAAGGTCTCTCTCTTCTCGGCATCCCTCTGAAATACATGCACTCTGAACCACCATTTTCATGTAGTCATACTATGATATATTAATCAGCAGCGTGTTGGTTGGGCCATAAATAAAATGGCGAATAGTAGTCTCAGAGATGTCTACGGAGAAGTTCTGCACCAATTTGTCTTGTAGTGGAGGCTGAGAGAGTGGCTTAGCCCATTTGGGCATAGTGTTCTGTACGATGGTGGCATAGGAGGCGTAGAACTCACAGGTCATATCCTCGCTAAACTTGACCGGACTCCATGCCATCCAGTCACACTTATGTTTTTTGAATAGTTCCTCAATGGCTGGCAGAGTCTGAAGACTCTCAGTAAGTACCTGGTGCTCATCAGTAATAGTCCTGACCTATTTATGCTGCTCGTTTCGATTATGTCCATCGTAGTATATTTGGAACTGGACATCAACACACCACCGGTTTGCCTTGGTGGTCAAAAGAATGGGGAACATTGGTATGCATGGCGGGTCATGAGCCTCTCCGGAGCTAATGGCATCAGATGCATAGGCTGGTGTGCCACTGGAAATTGAGTCGGTATGCGACTCTAAGCCGGACTGCGACTCCCCAAAATGTTGGGCCTCCTCCTCGGACTGGGGGGCTACTGCGGAACTGGGTAGTTCCTCCTCCGATACTACCTCCTGTCTATTCTGGCGCCTCGTGGTCAAGGGGACAATAGGGGAGCCTCTAGTGTGCTCTGATGCGTACTTCTTCCCATTGGATTCATCAATAAGTCGGAGCAATGGTGCTACCGACTTAGACTTGCCTCTGTTTGCATACACGGGGGATTGTTTTAGTGCCATCGAACCTGTGGAAGCTTAGTTAGTACTTATGGGGGTAAAAAAGAACCAAGAAATAAATTTAGAATACAATTTGGACTTGGACAAAAATTTAAAAATAACTAAGACAGTAACTATTTTGTGACCCACGGTGGGCACCTATGGTCCGTCGATGGAGTGACGAGTCGTGGGTACCCTCCGTAGGTCAGGAATTCCATTTTTGGGTCTCTAATGTTGGAACCAAGAACGTGCAAAATGGTCTGTCGATTGAACGATGGACCATAGTCTATGCCGTGGTTCACAACTTAAGAAACTTTTATGTGTTGTCGACCGACGGACCATGACCTACGGTCCGTACGGTGACCACAAACCATAGGTTGAGGCTTTCAATCAATGTTGTATGCAGGCATATGATTTCACATATTATTTAACATGTTTAACACAACCATCAACACAATTCAACACCTAAACAATATCTAAAACATGTATTTCAACACATTACATGGTAATCTATCATTCCTAGGGTTTCAATCATCACATTCCTTCAATTAAATTGTGAAACCCCTAAGTCAAGACACCCACTTAGACATCTAACCCACATTATTCAGGTCAATTAAGCAACACTCACAATACCATCGTCCCAAGGGTAAAGTAGAACTAGATTTATAGATAAGCATGCAATTCAATACCCAAGGTCAAGTTCAACTTTGTGACTTCAAATTAAACAATAAAAAATTCAAAGTTTTGGAGAAATCGATTACCTTACAAGTAAACAAAGTTGGTGAGTGCATAGTGCAGTGATTCATGTGTTTCTTAAGTAGACCTTGATACCGAACCCGGACTTGGATACTTTGTGGAAGAGAGAAAGAAAGGAAAAAAAAGAACTATTTGGAAAGTTGAGGAAGATTTGGGGGAATGACAGAAAATGGGAGTGGGGATTTTATAGGAGTAATGGGGAAGGTTAATGAGTGTGTAAGGGGGGAATTTAACGGTTTGAAATGGTTGGGGAGAAGAAGGAAATGGGGGAAGTGTTTAAAAATGATGGGTTTTTATTTTAAATGGGGTCCAGGTCAGGTCGATTGCAACCCTAACATGGACCCATAAACCCCATCGACGGTCCGCGGGTCTACCGACGGTCCGTCGATGGGTATCGTGGTTTACTCTAACACTTAGTGAAATACAGAAAACGTACCTGGGATCTACGGATGCCACCCACAGTCCGTTGACTGAACGATGGGCCGTTAATGGGAACCATAGATCATTGCATCAGCTTGATTTCTGGAGATTTTTCTCTTCTTCCCTGCACACATAGCAAACATTAGGACTCTCTTTTTAAATTTTCTTGACACTTTTTTTAGACACGGACCCTATCCTACCCTTGTCTAGCCAACACTAAAACTCAAAACTAATAAAACTATTTAGAAAGGAAAAAATTAAGAACACTTCACTATATCAAAAAGAAAAACTCCTATAGTTGGCCAGATTTTACATCTTGGGTTGCCTCCCAAGTAGCGCTTATTTAAAGTCGCGGCACGATGCAGACACCTTGATTACACAGACTTCATCAAGATCACACTTCTCTATCACCTCGTTGACATTCTCAGACTACCCCAAGTAGATCTTTATTTGCTGACCATTCACCTTGAACTTTGTTCCTTCCTTATTCTCTAGTTCAACCGCTCCATGTGGAAATACTTGAGTCACCTTGAATGGCCCAGTCCACTTGGACTTGTGTTTGCTAAGAAACAAGCACAACCTTGAATTAAACAATAACAATAGATCACCGGGAGAAAATTTGCGCTTGTCGATCATTTGATCATGGTATTTCTTCATCTTCTCTTTGTACAAGGATGAACTTTCATATGTTTTTAGGCAAAACGCATCGAGATCATTCATCTCATTCATTCTTTGGCTTGATGTGGCGCCCCAATCCAAATTCAGCTTCTTGAGTGCCCACATTGCTTTATGCTCTAGCTCTACAGGCAAATGACAAGACTTCCCATATACAAGTTGGTAGGGGGACATACCTATGGGATTTTTGAATACAGTGCGATAAGCCCATAGAGCATAATCAAGCCTTCTCGACCAATCAGTTCTGTTGGTATTCACAATCTTTGCAAGGATCTGCTTTATCTCTCGATTTGACACTTCAACTTGCCCACTCAACTGTGGATGATAAGGGGTTGCTACATTGTGACGAACACCATACTTCTCAAGCAATGCCTTGAACAACTTAGTACAAAAGTGAGAACCTCCATCGCTGATAATTTCCCTTGGTGTACCAAATCTGGAGAAGATATTCTTTTTCAGGAATGTGGTGACACTCTTACCTTCGTTGTTTGAAAGCGCAATTGCTTCCACTCATTTAGATACATAGTCAACCGCCACAAGAATATACTTCATCCCATTCGAACTCACAAACAGACCCATGAAGTCAAGACCCCAAACATCAAAAAGCTCAATCACCAGTATTGGGTGCATTGGTAGTTCTTGCTACCTTGAAATTCCTCATTCACGCGGGCAACGATCACAAGACTTGGCAAAATCATTAGCAACTTGGTGGATGGTAGGCCAGTAATACCCACACTACATAACTTTATGATCAGTTTGGATACCACTATGGTGCCTACCAACAGGCGATGAATGACACGCCTCTAGTATATACATCATCTCAACCTCGAGCACACAGCGACGAATAATCCCATCAGCACAAACACAAAAAAGTAGGGCTCTTCCCAAAAAAATTTCTTCAAATCAGACATGAACTTTTTCCTTTGGTGGAATAACAAATCCGAAGGCACCAAATCACTTGCCAAATAATTAGCAAAGTCTGTAAACCAAGGAATAAGGTCATAAGAAGCAGCCAATACCTTCTCATCATGGAACGCATCAATAATCTGAATTCCATCTTCTAGCTTGATCATAGCTTCCTCCTCTAGTCTGGACAAGTGATCAGTAACTTGATTTTATGTTCGCTTTCTATCCTTCACCTATGTAACACCCCGGAAATTCTATGGCCTAGGTTAGAGCCTCACCTTATGAATAATGACTTAAAAATAGTTAAAATGAGGTTTCTAAACCTAAATTAATGTAATTGACTTAGTTTGGAAGAGTAAAAGTCTAAACGTCAAGAAACGACCAAGACGTCCGGAAACTAGAGAAGAATGTGTCCAAGAGTGTCCTTAGGTTTTGGGCAGGTTTGGAGTGTCATATGATGGTTTAATCTTGTAAAAAGGTTTAAATATGGTAAATATATGTTTATAGGGTCAAGACGTTCGAATACGACGCCCCGGGGCCACCCTAAGGGGCCCCGAGGAGGACCCCAACCCTGGCCAAGCAAGCAGCCAAGACAGCTTGCAAATTGCTCTTGGAAGGAACAAGGGCGCGTCACGCACTTGCTCCCCCAAGGAGCAAAAAGTTTGTTCGCGACGCGGTCGTGTCGCGGACTCTACTGTCTCGAAATTTAATTCCAAATATCTTCTCGGAACAGCTCCGCGTCGCGGACTTGTTCTGCGACGAAAATTCAGAAATTCAGAAACCAACTTTTACTCCACTAAAGAGTCCAACTAAGTAAGGGGTATTTTAGGTACTTTAGGGGACGTGTATATAATGATTTTTAAGTCAATTTACCTCACTT
>JAJOOS010004538.1:0-78749 GCA_029582725.1 Solanum chiquidenum
TCCTATCCTGAAGCACCAAAACCCTCTGGATTGGATCCTTTGCCCTTCTTATTGCTTAAGAAATGGAACTCTTTAAAATCCTATTATGTAAGCTAGCGAGCTCTTTCTCTGGGGTGACATAGTTGAATCCCACCTTAATTCTCTTCCATATTCTATCCTTCACACGATCTTCTTCTTCTTCTTCTTCTTCTTTTTCTTCTTCTTCTTCTTCTTCTTCTTCTTCTTCTTCTTCTTCTTCTTCTTCTTCTTCTTCTTCTTCTTCTTCTTCTTCTTCACACCCAGCTCCCAACAGAGCATTGCATAATCTTGGGCAAATGGAGGTGGAGTTGTGGCTTCAATAGTGGCTGCTCCCATAAACCTCTAGCTTGCAGTCAGATCCTCCCCCACATGGCTGCTGGATCTGGGAAAAAGGGTCACCAACAAGAGCCTCATCAATATTATTGTCGACCTCATCATCGAAACTTACGTTAGTGTTTCCCACTCTCCATATCTTTTTTCCCTTGGAATAGGCCGATCTCACTTTAAGAGGATGAAAGGGGGAATCCATGTGCAGCTCCATATCATAACTGATTAGTGCTACCTTGACCCATTTATACACTGCGATCAATATCCTGGGAAGAAATGGGACCTTCTTATTGCCCTAATATAAATTCTTTCACTCATATATTATTTGTGCCCCTACATTAAGTTTGATCCCTCAATGGAAAAAGACACCACTAGTTCCTTAGAGTAATTCACATGGATAAGTTTGTCCAATGAATGGATCCTCTAGACACCAATATCTAACATCTCTTGGTGTCCATGGTGAAGTAGAGGATGGTAATGCCCTCAATAGTAAACAAGTAGACTTGGCTTATGAACTCCTCATCAATTAGTGTATACCACAACAATTTCATATCCATTCTCTTTAGTTTGTCCTTGTAATCTGCATTGGAGACCTCTTACACAACTACTACCTTATGAATTCATAGTGTGTACACCCATATAAATTCCCTCTCCTAGGATGCAAATAGTGGGGTTAGGTTAATCCCAAGGAATAATAGGGAGGAGGGCGTAGAACTCTCACCTAGCCTGAGCACGTGGCAGGGGGAGCCTCTACTAGGTGTCCCCAACAAAACTCCTTCAGTAGAGCATGGAAGGCACTTACCTTCATGACCACGCCCCCTATGTTAAATGCCCTCTCAAAAAAAGTGTATTTCCCTGGTAATAATGGTATCGGAAGCTCATGTAGTAACTTTAAAAATAGGTGTTCTTACTCTTGAATGTTAGCCATGGAGTTCTAGACCCTCCAAATGGACAAATAGGGGGACTACAACTCATAAAAGTACATATAAAGATTATTTTGGAGAAAAATACAACCCCAGACCGCACTGAGAGACTATTGCCTGCAGCATCCCGCTATAGAGAGGCTGCCAAAGAGGGAATATTCCCACTACAACGACTCCCTCTATTGCGGAGCAAGGCTGCTAGAGCGCCTTTATTATTTTAGAACTTCAAGAGTTGCTTCAATGGCGCCTTTTGACCCAAAAACCTTGTTTTTGTTTTTATCAAATTTACTTTAGATTAGTGTTCCTATAGTTCCCTACTACCACAATATATAAAAGAGTGGGGATTACTACATCGAAATGTTGCCCAAAATATAAGTTCTTACCAAGAACAATTATTTAACTTTCTCCTACCATTTCAGGTCATTTCTTCTCCTATTCATTTTGATCCTTACATCAAGAATGTTGTAGGAACGTTTTGTGTGTAGGGAAAACCCACATGCTTCAGTAATTTCAACAAAATTGAACGAACATTAAAATTTCAAAAACCAACTGAAATGTCTATTCTAAACATTTTATTTCTAGCATGCTTCAGTCATTATGCGTAAATTCAAGAAAGGGAAACTTATTTTTACCTTTGTATCGACGTCCAAAAAGGAATGATTAGTAGAGAAAGTGGTTTTTGGAAAGTAAATAGGAGAGAATATGTGAGAAACCCATTTCTCTCAACCCTTATTCATATTTTAAGTCCCGTCAGGCAACTATACCCATTGACTAGCGGATATAGAGAAATTAATCCAGCTATAGTGAGGTACATGTTAGTGGGCTGGAAGAAAATATTTTGCTTCTCTGTTTGTTCAAATTTCCTAACCGACTATTAGCAAGTACCTAGTATACTTGGGCACTCATGATATTGTAGCCTTCTATGATTCATTTAAAATGTCATTTCTCTAGTAACTTTTCAAAAATTAGGTGACGATTTTCCATAACCACTCTTTCGTTCCATCCAACTTAATAGAAACATTCAGGGACGAATGATGGATAAATTGGTATATATTTTAACGACCTATTCCATCCTTAATTAAGAGTCACCTCATGTAGAGTCTCGAAATTTTTTAAGGAAACATTACACCACTAAATTAAATTGGGGTGACGGGATAAATTTTTTAGAATTTGAATATGATTTGGGCTGGCGTTATACCGCCATAGCTAGAATATTCCCCTTATAAGGGGGCTGACGGGAGTGTAACTCAGAAACATAAATTCTTTAATTTTTCCTTCTTTTTAGTGGGATAATTGACTAGGATTACTCAAAAAACCCTTTGAGGAAGCTCCAAGCTTGGGAACAAGAAGGGGAGGGATTCCAGTGCAAATATGGTCAAGACCCATGGATTTTAGGCCTACGTCTATCAAGATTTTCCTCAACGGATTGAGAAGTGCATGTTTCAATGTTCTTTATTAATTTCTTGGCATCCATGTCGGTTAGGCTTATCTGAGTAGTTAGACCTATATTTATTTACATAATACCTTAAAAATTATTAGGAGATCACATGCATATGCATCCAGGGAAAGAGTATAGATGGTTATATGCGGGTTAACTATTTTTAAGGGTGGTAATAGATCGGATTATCTAATGTGAACATGATGATGAGTGTTGGGTATTATACTAGGGGGAGATAATTTTGGGTATTCAGTTATAAGGGGAGATGGTTTGTAAGAAATTATTAAGGTAGGTGATGGTTGATAGTTTCATATTACATTATGTATGAATGATCACTATTCCTATTGTACGACTTGTATGATGCATGGTTAGATGGATCAAGGAAAAAAATCTAAAATAGAACCTTGTTGATAATCTCATGCGACGAATGTGTCTCATTTTCTTGTAATTACAAGGGTATTTGTCTGTGAGTATGATTGTGATTGTGATTGTGTGATGTATGATTTTTTGTTGGATCGAGTACCACTTCTTCTTGTCGATCTAGGCACCATCAGCCATCAAGAAGGGAAAAGAGTAAAAATTAATAGAGTCAACCAACCCTTCAGGGAGTCCAAGTCATTGTGCATCAAGACTGAATATAATTCTGACTCAAAAGCCGTCATCTTCAGTGCACTGTTAATGTCTCTTGCATCACACCAGACTTTCTTTCCTCTTACCTCTACTTATTCAAATGATTGGTAGATTGTCCCATTTCACTTCTTTTGAAGGGCCTGAGCATATGTGTAACACCTCGGAATTCAAAAGACATGACATTTCAGTTTTTCACAGACCTGGTGCTAGCACAGACGGCACCACCCACTCCCATTACTGGTGGCCTGGTTGGCAAGTTAGAGTTTTCAAAAAATGTCAAGTTCCATTACTTTTCAATGGTTCACCAAGATGGTCCGTCATCCAATGCATGAGTCGTAGATAGGTATCGTAGGTGAGTCCCAGAATATCACGCCCCGAGCCTACACCCTGGGAGGGACTGGCACTCGAGAAGCATTGTCGGCCCCAAACGAACCCTTGGCCTGGCTAGACTCTCAGCGGCATACTTACTCAACAGAAAATGTACTTAAATACAATCTTAACAAACTGTCTGAATAGATAAATTGAGAATGTTTTGGAAATAAATATTTAACTATCAAAAATGGCAACTCAAGTCTTATAACAAAACAACTGAAATACAAGACTAAAGAACTATAGTTATCTGCCTATGAAGCCTCTAAACTATGAGGGATGTCTGGACAAGACGCCTGTTCATCCTAACAACTGAAAATGCTAAAACAATGTAAAAAGGGATCATCCAGAAAGTAAGGAGGCTCACAAAAAGACTCTGAATGCTCAACTGGATCAACAAGGCGGTGGATGTTGATCCTGGTTATCTTTATCTGCATCATAAAACGATGCAGGCTAAATGGCATCAGTACATTGAATGTACAATCATGTGAGGGGAAATCTAAACAAACATAATCTTGAACTAGAATCTGAAAGAAAAACTTACCTCTTCTCAACTCAACTCAACTCTTTTCAGTATGAAGCAGAAATAAAGATTCAGTATAAAGAAAAGCTGTAAAACATGAAGATAACAATTCAGTGCATTTAAAAACATACAACAACTCAGTTTGTATAAGAAAATACAAGTAACTCTGTGTATAGAAGTATACAAAATATCTCTGTCGGAGTTTCTCTAACCGACAACCATCTCTATGAGCTTAAGTGATGGTACAACGTCTTGCCTCACGCTGCCAAGGCCGTCCTATACCTTGTCGGGGGGTATAGAACCTAACTCCCTAAGTAGATCCACTAGTCTATGCTAAAAGCATTAAGGAATCATCTAAAAAGTATGACTCTTTTCTACCCATGTTGGCTGCCTGGTTTATGGAGACTTTGAATTATCTGAACTCAAATATGTCCCCAAATTGGTGCTCACTACTACCACCAAAATATACTAGCTCATATATTTAAAAACATAACTCTTTCTGTGGTTTGATATTATTACTCAAAACTAGCTCAAAAGCTCTCTTGGAAATCGGTATTTCTGTCTTGTTTAAATGTGAAAACATTTTAACTGTTGGGAATACTTAGTTCCCATATAATATTTTGAAAAAAAGAACTTCACTCATAATCTTTCTCAACTCAAAGCTCAAGTCCTTAAAACAAGTTAAAACATTTGTAAAAAGACTTTTGAAAAGACTGTACGAACTCTCTAGACTTGGCTCTTAACTTTCCTTGAATTTAAGTTATGGATTCAAGGGTTATGATCTTATGTTATGGATGATCTCATGACTTTTAGACGTACCGTAGATTGTATAAATAAACTAGAAAACATAGGTACGATTCGAGGGAACTGAAACTGTAAGAAATGGGAAAGGGTAAAAGACCTAGCGACCATGGCATACTGAAGGCATAGGGCACCAGACCTTGAACTACAGAGTCTGGGTTGTAGCATGCCGCCCTAGTGCCTAACCTACAGACTCTTTCTTGGGGTGCATTGAATGGTGCGGCGCACCATGCCCCTGCCAAGAAAAATCCCTAAATTTTCTTGCTCGTTTTTCAACTATAAACCATCTAGATTTGATTGGTTTCTTCCCCAAACACTTAGATTCGAATACACAACAAAAGTATACAAGAATATACTAAAAAAAACCTTAAATATCATGAAATTAACTCAATAACTCCTCCAAAACTCACAATCAAGATTCAAACAAAACTTCCAACAAAATTCATCAAGAACTCATAAACTCTTCTTTCAAGAACATAGGTACGCTGAATTAAATTATGATTGGTGCATGGGTTAATGAATCCAATGCTATGTGATCTCACATACCTCGTAGGGATTAACCCTTGGCAAAAATCCACAAGCGAAACTTCAAGAAAACAACAAACTTTGGCTTTTCTCCTCATTTCTCTTCTTTTCTCCTCTGTCAAAACCCTAGTGTAATTTTATGAAGCGTAAACTGAAACATATCAGTTTAGGCCCCCAAATAAACTGCTAAACACGAATTTAATTAGTTGGGTAATGAAAAGACCAAACTACCCTTTTAAAATCCGGTTGACTTTTCTTATCAAGACAGCCCAACTTCAAACGGGCATATCTCCCTCATAGAAACTCAAAAATGAGCAAACCCGGTAGCATTGGAAATATAATTCAAAGACCTTTCATTTGATATTTTGTAGCCCACCTAACTCATTATGTACTAGGAGTTATGGTCGTTTGAAATTGACCAAAAACTCATACTTCACATAACTTGCCAACATTTCAAAATTTAATTAATTTGGATAACGATATATTTCTAATTCTAATTCTTTCAAATAGCGAAGATTTACAATATCTCCCCCTTGGGAACATACATCCTCGAATGAGGTTACTCTTAGTAGGCTAAGGGTGTAACATCTAACATCTAGCTTACACCCTCAACAAGAAAAATGTAAACACAACAAGTCAACTTAAAGTAAATGCCAAGAAAAGGATTCATACCTTAATTTGGAATTTCTCCGGACTCAATGAGATATGGGTATCTCTTCTTCATCTCCTCCTCAGCTTCCCAGGTAACTTCCTCAACAAACTGATTCCTCCATAGAACTTTGACTGATGCTACCTCCTTGGTTCTCAACTTGCAAACCTTGCTATCTAGAATCTGAACAGGAATCTCCTCATAAGATAAGCTATCCTTAATACCAATATCTTCAGTAGGTATCATAACTGAAGGATCGCCCATACACTTCTTCAATATAGAAATGTGAAACACCGAATGAACCGCTGCTAATTCTTGAGGTAGCTCCAACTCATAAGCCACATTACCGATCCTCTTGGATATTTTGTAAGGACCAATATATCAGGGACTAAGTTTCCCCTTCTTAACAAATCTCATAACACCCTTCATGGGTGAAACTTTCAAGTAAACCAAATTATCTACTTCAAACTCTAAGTCTCTTCTCCTTACTTCTGTATAGGATTTCTGACAACTTTGCGTTAATTTCAATCTCTCTTGAATAACCTTTACTTTTTCCATAGCTTGATGTACTAAGTCTGGTCCTATTAACCAAGTTTCACCAACCTCAAACCATCTGATAGGAGATCTGCATCTCCTCCCATAAAGAGCATCATACGGAGCCATTTGAAGCTAGAGTGGTAACTATTGTTATAAGCAAACTCTATGAAAGGTACATGATCTTCCCAATTACCCTTGAAATCAAACACACAATCCCTCAACATATCTTATAAATTTTGAATTGTGCGCTCTGCTTGACCATCAGTCTGAGGATGAAAAGTAGTACTCAAATTCACTTTTGAACCCAAACCTTTCTAGGATGACTTTTAAAATTGTGGATCAAATTTTGCACCTCTATCTAAAATAATCGATACTGGAACTTCATGAAGTCTAACTACCGGTTGAAGATATAACTTGGCATAATCCTATGTCTAATGGGTAGTATTTACCGGTATGAAATTTGGCTAATTTAGTGCAGTGGACTATGTCTCCAAATGGTTTGAGGCAGTTGCTCTACCTGAAAATAATGGTAGAAGCATCGTCGGTTTCCTGAAGAAGAATATATTCTCAAGGTTTGGTACACCTAGAGCAATTATCAGTGATGGAGGTTCTCACTTCTGCAATAAAGTGCTCAGTGCTCTTCTGGCTAAATATGGGGTTAAACAACACAAGGTGGCAACAACTTATCACCCGTAGAAAAGTGGCCAAGTAGAGGTATCAAATTGAGAGATCAAAGCGATTTTGGTAAAGACAGTAAATGCCAATCGAACAGATTGGGCAAGAATGTTGGATGATGCTCTATGGGCATATCAGACAGCTTTCAAGACACCTATTGGTATATCTCCATATCATTTGGTGTTTGGAAAGGCATTTCATTTTCCTATCGAGTTGGAGCATAAGGCACTCTAGGCTTTATAGAAATTGAACCTCAGTTGGAGTGAAACAGTAAACCTGAGACTGGAACAGATCAATGAGATGTATGAATTCCTCTTGAGAGCATATGAGAGGTCTGCATTATACAAGGAAAGGATGAAGTTATATCATGATAAGTATATTGAGAAAAGAGCGTTCAGTCCTGGTGATTTGGTGTTGCTTTTTCAACTCCAGACTTCATCTGTTTCCTAGGAAACAGAGAACAAAATAGTCTGGACCATTCAAGGTCACTCAGGTATTTTAATCAGGTGTTATTGAGCTTGAGAATGAAAAGGGCGAGAGGTTCAAGGCCAATGGTCAGTGAATCAAGGCGTATTTGGGAGTTCTAGAGGAAGTGAAAATAGGGAAGGAATGCAAACTTGATGAAGTCTGAGTAATCAAGTAACCTGCATCGCGCTGCAACTTTAAATTGTGAGAAGCTTGGGAGGCAATCCAAGATTGTAAATGTAAAAGGTAGTTTTTATTTTAACATATTTTCATTCTTTTATAGTGTCACTGTGTTGGCGTGTGCAGGAAAGAAGTGGACAAAGAAGTAGGAAGTTGGGCTCAAGAAACTCTCCACGAGCTGTCCCCCAGGCCGTGGTGCTCTTCACGGACAACTTCACAGCCCGTCGCAGTAAGTAGGTTCTTAAAAGGTGCTACTGGAAATTGCAAGAACTTGGTTCACGAAAGTGTTTTACAATCTGTTAGGCTTTGTATGGACCGCTTAATCTCTCGTAAACCTCAGGTTAATTTTTTTTCACAAACAGTTAGTCACAGCTCATGAGCATCATCACGGTCCAACGTGAAGGCCAGTAGAGCCCAAAATGACCCGACCCGCGCAATTTCTTTTTTTAAAAAAAGGACTCAATCGAACTATAAAATAACGAAAGTGCCATGGGTCATTTTTTCTCCCTCTTCTTTCTCATTTTTAATATTTAAGAGCATTACCAAACAAGTATTCATCCACCATAACTCCTAAATCCATCTGCATATCGAAAACCTAAGTATCCTGTCAGGGAATCGAAGTGAAGTGCATTTTCTTTCTCTTTTTGAGCGAAATTTGTAATCCAACTCCAAGTAAGTTCTTATATTAAGTTGTTATAAGTTCAATCCTATCAATAGGCAAGTTAGAATTACTTTGTTTGTTCGAATTTGAGGATGATTATCTGATAAGTTGTTGTTGGTTGTAGTTAATTGTTGTGGGTTTGTTGAAATTTATTAAATTGGTAGTCTTCATGTATGGGTATGATGTATTTGTGTGGGGAATAGTGTTGTATAATGATTTAAGCATGAATTTGAGTCCAAACTGCATTAGTCGAGTATGGCCATGTGAATTTTACCGGTAACCAGGGTGAAGTTGAGAAATGATAAGTGTTTGTATGTGGGTGTGTGCGTATTAGGAGAATATTCCTCTTGTATGGATAATATTGGGTGAAAGTCCATAGATTAATAGTATACAAGTTCTAAAAGGTCTCGTAAAAGTGGATTTGTGTGCTAAAAATGGATAGAATCTTACATTGTCCACATTTGGAAGAAAAGGTCACTGGGAAAGTGCCAAGTGTAAGTCCACGATGGTCTTCACGGACCGTCAAGGGCATCACGGGCCGTGGAACCACTCGTGTTCCACACTTAGCAAAAAAGGAATTCACTGGACAAGTTCACGAGGGCCCAAATGCTCTATGATTCACTGCACGGACCGTGAAGCCGTCCATGAACCATACCTAGTTTAGTTTCTGCTGCACCAAGTTACTTATCATGTTCACAATGGTCTCTACGGATCGTGGTACCCACCATGACCCGTGTAGACCCCCGTATAATAAAAACAAAACAATAATAATAATAATATATTTTTCATTTTTGTACTTTTATTTCTATTTTTCATTTTGATTATGTGGCCCTTCCCAATGATAGATTAGGTGACGTCTTTCTTAAGGCAAGGCATCACGTTGTACTTACACATGGGAAGTCTGAGTACCCGTTAGTGTGTTTGTTTGCTTTTGTTAATTATTAATCTATTTTGTTTAGTTTTTAGGTAATATGGCACCTCGAAGAAAGTCTGCACCCCCACACCCTTCACCTCCTCATTCACCAAGTAAAAGTGATAATGCAGCAGCATCTAGTAGTTCAAAGGTATAGATTAATACTATTATTGAAGAACACTCTTCTCGCACTACTAGATCAAGAGCAGCGAGGGCCATTCTTCAGGACACTCCATCCAGTCTAAAGAGGAAGGTAGTGGATCCGAGAGTGGTGAGGCATCTGGCAGTGGGACCGTAGTAGTGAAGCATCTGGTAGCGGTTCAGGGAATGGCTCAGGTAGTGGTGAAGAGTCGGTTAGCGGGTCTTAGCAGAATGTAGTTGCACCTCAACCTGAAGTGGGATCCTAAGAACAAACGGTGGCACAGGAAGACGTAGATGACTATGAAGAAGATGTAGAAGCCATCACTAATGCTGCGATGATTCAATTTGTTCAGCTACATGAAGTTGACCCAGTGGTGCGATAGCAACTAATTGCCTGTTGTCATTCTATGTGGACTGTGCTCCGGTCTGAAGAGTTTTTCAATAAAGGGATCATTTCCAAGACATGAATTTTTTCTAATCTGCCAGTCATACCTGAGCTAGAGTAGAGGAATCAGATATCCAGGAATTTTGAGACATCTATTGAATATTCCAGATGCATCAATTTGGTTGGATGACAAATGTACCTGGCCAGTTCTCTCGCCACATTACCCATGAATTCTTTTCTTCATATACAGCTACTCTGATGAATTTTTCTGCTGACAGAGAAACTACTTAACAGGGGCAGATGGATTTTGCAAGTACATGGGCACAACTTAACTCAATAGTGGTTCGGGTTTTGCAAGTACATGGGCACATGGATTTTGCAAGTACATGGATTTTGCAAGGAATCACTGACATTCCCCACTAAGGTTTGGTGGGCTATTGTTCATACACATTTGCAACCTACAGCAAACGATAACACCTTGTCGCCGTCCCTCACATTACTAGTTGTTTGCCTCATGATTGGTTACCCAGACAATGTAGGTCGTATCATCACCACCAAAATGCGGGACAGAGCATTAAATGAGAGAGTCGGGTTACCATTTCCCTATTTGATAGGGAAATTGTGTCTACAAGCCAATATTCCTCTAAATAAACTAGTAGATAGATTGATCAAGGCAAACAGAATCACCGCAACACCCAAAATCAAAGATGTGTCCAATCATCTCTTTGGGGAAAAATCTTATCCCGTAGGACCACTAGCATCCGTTCTGCATATATTGGTTGACATTTTACGAGCTGAGGGCCATAGTGAGTAGGGTGTAGCTTAGATACTAGATGCTGGTGTAGCTCCACCACCAGTAACAGCCCCCCAGGCAACAGGTACTTTTCTTACTATACCTACTATGATCTTTGAGAGATTGATTGCTGATCAGAGACAGCCCCAGGTAATTGTTGATCAGATTTTGCTCAAACTACCTCAAGTTATTCAGCATTATGTGCTAGCTGCAGAGAAGCGGCTTAAAAATGAGATGAGGATAGAGTTAGCAGTACTCAAAGATAGGATGGAAGGTCTGGACGTCCATGTGCAGAATCAGTTGCAGGCTGCCGATTCAGTGAATGTGGAGGATTTGAAGACTCAGTTGGCGGATATGAGAGCCGAGATTGCTAAACTAGCTGAGAAGCCAGTCACCCTGCCTCCCCCGGTTGTTTTGAAATCCCTATTGAACCTGTTTAGTAAACCCTCCACCACTCAGGTGCTTGATGATTTCTAGGACGAGGTGCCCCAACACAAATCCAGTAAGAGAAAACACAAAGCTGGAGAGTCTGATAAGGAGCTGTCAGCTTACCTCTCCAAAGAGGAAAGAAGGCAGCACAAGAAAGTCATCAAGGATTCCCGGAGACTAGCAAGGGAAGCAAAAGAACTTGCGCAACTGAGGCAAGATGCAGTGTTTGCTAGCGCATCTAGTAGTGTGGAACCTGCCCAGGTAGTGGTAACCAAACTAACCTAGTGCAGGTTTTTGAGAGTGCACCCATTTATAACAGTGTCGACGCTGCTCCGACTATCGAGGACTAGTGCGTTGTATATATGACCCATTTTCATAACTCAGTTTTATGTTTATTATACTTTGAGGGCAAATTATTTTTGTTTCGGGAGGGGTGGTGAGCAACCTGCCATTAAACTATTAGAATATATGGAGGTTGGCTCTATTTTTGTGTTGTAATAACTTCAAATTTTTTTATGTTTCTATTATGTTTTGATGAAATCATGGAGTTTTTAATGATTGTGTTGTGTGTTGATGAAATTGTGGAGTTTTGTGTATTCAGATATGCAGCAGCCTCTGTATTGTGTTTGACATGATAAAAGTTTGTCCTTAACCTGAAAGTTTGACTATTAGGCTCTTTAGATGATATCCTAGATACTAATGGGTCGAACATTGCTAGGCTGAAACATAAATTGGTGAACTAAGAAACTGGAAAATGTATTCTTATGTCATGAGTGTGTAAGGTTTGCTTGAAGTCCAATGCTAGGTGCAGAAACTAGAACTTGCCTAAGTAGTCTTGCTAGAATATAAGAATAACTGGGTAGGAAATGATCAATAGGCCATTTTTGCTAATCCCTAAAAAATCCAAAGATAAACCACCAAATAAAAAGTATGACCTTTGAACCTGAATTGAGCCTTAAAACTAGTTTTGTTCGTACCCACTTGATATCATGTCCTTGGGTCTCTGAATATACGATGCCACAACTCAAGCCAAAAGCCTAAGTTGAAGGTGATTACAATCCGAGAAGAAGTATAAAAAGAAGGTTCACTCAGTTGGCATGAATGCACAAGGTCTAGAGAAATCACTTGAACAGGAGAAATATGCAAAATAAAAACCAAAAATAAAAAAAGGAAATTCAAAAATATAAGAAGATAGTGTGGCGGCTGGGATGAACTAAAATAAAGAAAATGGAGGAAATCACTCATAGAAAGTGTGTGTGAATGAAACTTTGGAGGGCCAAGTTATTAGTCACTCACAAAACCAAAATTACATTCACTAACCTAAGCCTATGTTACAAGACGATAGAGTAATACAGTCATCCTATTCCGGTTGTTTGAAAGATAGAGCGTAGAAAGCAAGGGCAAGCCTATGAACTTTTGTTTTTAGTGTTCGAAGTTCTTTGGGAGTGTGAGCGTAGAACTTAGTACCAATTATCATGTGTGAGGGATTACTGTGGTGTGAGGACACTATGATTTCATTTGATAGTTAAATTGTGTTAACTGAAAGCATACAGCCATAAGCATGGTCGACTGTGAGTAATAGGATGTCATACATTGATCCTAGCATGTTAGATAGATGGTTCTGGATACAAATTGTGGTTGAGATGCCTGCTGCATGCTATTAATATAGGTTGGTTATTTGAGCGTCACGTGGAAGTTCTTTATCATCACTTAAGGACAAGTAGTGGTTCTAAGTTGAGGGTGGTGATGTGTTGTGAAATATTGGCACATTTTATGCTCAAAACTAAGGATTAATACTAGAAATCATGTGCATTTATATGGATATGATGTGTTTTGTAGTGCTTGTGCAGGAAAAACACTTGGTCCTCGAAGATAGAAAAAGGAAGTTGATCATGACTAAATGCCAAGTGAAGACCATGGAGCATTTCATGGACCGTGGTCCTCGTGACGGATCGTGTAAGAGCTCGTGGTTTTTGTGCAGTATGCAGGCCTCGAGAAGGTAAACTTGGGCAATGCTAAGTAAGGACTACGGAAGCCCTGACGGACTGTGAGCTCCATTACGGACCGTGGAACTACTCCTGGAAATGAACATGCGGGAGGCCCTCAAAGAGTCATAGGATGGTTTGTCCAAGTAAGGACCACGGGCACCAAGACGGGATCCTTCTTTGCTTTCAACACAATTTCCCTATCAATTATCGAGAAATCTAAACATTCTCCAAAATAAAGCTTCAAGCAATCCCCATATACTTTGGATGTCGATCCTTCTTTTCTTTCAACCTCAATTTCCCCAGTTGTGAACACTCGAGTGACCTTGAACAGGCCTGACCACTTTGATTTGAGTTAGCCCTGGAAGAGTCTCAAACGAGAGTTATAAAGAAAAACAAGATCGACAACTTTAAACTCTCATCGAAGGATTTTGGCATCATGTCACTTCTTAATTTTCTCCTTGTAAAGTGATGAACTCTCATTCTCCCTTAGCAAAAACTCCTCGAACTTATGGAGTTGATTGACTCTACCTTTTGAAGCGTCTTCCCAATTCTAATTTAACACCTTCAATTCCCATAATGTCTTGTGTTCAAGCTCGATTGGTAGGTGACAAGACTTTCAAAATACCAATTGGTATGGTGAAATGCCAATTGGAATTTTAAAAGTGGTGTGGTACACCCAGAGAGCATCATCCAACTTCCCAGACTAGTCAGTCTAATTTGCATTGACTGTTTTTCCCAGAATTCCCTTGATTTCTCAATTTGATACTTCAACTTGGCAACTTGTGTGCGGATGATAAGGGGTTTCAATTTTACGCTTAACTCCATATTTTCTCAACAACAAAGTAAACAAACGGTTTCAAAAATGAGACCCTCCATCCCTGATAATTGCACGCGGAGTACTAAACCTTGTGAAAATGTATCGCTTCAATAATCTTACAACACTATTCCCTTCATTGTTGGGCAAAGCTATAGCTTCTACCCATTTAGAAATGTAATCAACTGCCACCTAGATATATTTATTTTTGAAAGAGCTCACAAACGGTCCCATGAAGTCGATTCCCCAGACATAAAACAACTCTACCGCTAGAATAAGATGAAGAGGTAACTCATTCTTTCTCGATCCACCTTCTTGATTTTGGAATTGAAGACACTGCTTGACAAGAGAATGAGCATCTTGGCATAGTGATGGCAAATAGTAGCCATTTTGAAGCACTTTGGCGGCTGTGTGCACCCCGCTATGATGTCCAGCGACTGGCGATGCGTGGCAAGCTTCGGGAATGGCATTTACTTAAACTTCTGGTACACACCTCTAATTATGTGCTCTTTGCATTCCCTAAATAGGTACGGTTCATCCCAAAAGTACCTCTCTACATTGAACAAGAACTTCTTTTATTGATAAAAGTTTAGTCCCTCGGGCATAATCCCACACACTACAGAGGTTGCAAAGTCAGCATACCAGGGTGATTTGCCATGGGTTAACCTCATCACTGCTTTTTCGGGAAATGCTTCCTCAATGTCCCTCTCACCGGAATCAACAATATTGGTTTCCAGCAAAGATAAGTGATCCGCCACTTGGTTCTCAAACCCTTTCGATCTTTGATCTAGAATACAAACTCTCTTAACAAAAAAACCCATAGAATAAATCATGGCTTTGCATATTTCTTGGCCATCAAATATCAAATTGCAGCATGATCCGTGTGCACCACCACTTTAGTGTCCAACAACTAAGCTCTAAATTTCTTGAAGGCATACACCACCGCTAGCAATTCTTGTTCAGTAATGGTATAATTCTTTTGAGCTACATTCAAGGTTTTACTAGCATAATAAACCGGGTGAAATATCTTGCCTTTTTGTTTACCAAGAACAGATCCCAAAGCAACACCACTAGCATCACACATGAGTTCAAATTGAATAGTCTAATCAAGGGTAACAATGATCGGAGCTGACACTAGTTTTTATTTTAAGCACAAAAATGCTTTTAGGCAAGCTTCATCAAAGTTGAAAGTGAATTCTTTTTCTAGTAACTTTAAAAGGGGGTGAGCTACTTTGGAAAAATCCTTTATAAACCACCTGTAAAAACCTGCATTGCCTAGAAAATCCTGACGCCTTTCACTGAAATAGGAGGACAATGAAATGACAATGAATGCCCCCTTTGACAATGAAATGACACTTCTCCCAATTTAGAAAAAGATTGGTTTCAACACATCTTTGTAGTACCCTCCCAAGATGTTCAAGACATCCTTAAAATGAATCACCGAAAAAGCATTCATAAATACCTCCATTGAGTCTTCAACCTTATCGGCGAAAATAGAAAGCATACATCATTGGAATGTTGCCGGGGCATTTCACAATCCAAAAGCATTCTCTTGAAAGTAAATGTTCTATAGGGACAGGTAAAAGTTGTTTTCTCTTGATCTTGTGGTCAATAGAAATCTAGTTGTCAAAATATTCAGTATTGTACCCTGACTCATCAAAATGATATGCCCTAAATTAGTCAAAATCCCCGACTCATCACTCACACTTTAAAATTTGACAATCTTCAGTATTGTACCCTGACTCATTAGAATGATATGCAGACCGTGTTAGAGGATTGAAAATTTTCAAACACGGATTTGCACAATTTTGGGGAATCGTCTTTATCATATTCAAATATTTCAATAGCTCAAATAAACTTATGTAAGACTCTCTATTGGTGTGAAACTTCTCCTAGGCCTTTGACCTCCTTCAAATTAATGTCTTGGACGGGGATTATAGGGTGCTCAAAAATTCTGAAAGAAAGACAAATATTTTAATGTGTGGGCGCTCGCTATTAAGGATAGTTTGGTGGAAGTGCATATGGTTGTGCACTATAGACTTCATATTAAAGTGGGACAATAGAGTATTGTATGTCTTGCATGAGGTATAGTGATGGAATTGAGATGGTGCATACTGATAAAGTGGACCCTTTGGACTCTTTTATGTGTCTAACATAGAATTTGCTACATCATCCTTCATTTTCTTCCCCCCAAGATTTTCCGATCAATTTTTAATCACTTGTGTCATGGCTTTCATGATAGATTGACTTACCATCATTCCAGACTTGATGCCATTTTTCACCACTTCACCAATCTCAATAACTTTGGCGAATGTTTTTCCAACAATGCAAAGTAAATAATGAAAGTAGTCGAATTCTTTTACTTGGAGAAAAAACATCAATCATTTCAAACTCTTTCATTAGTGGCTTAACCCTAGTAGCTTCTAATAGAATTTTCACAAAAATGCTCAGTGGTATTTTACCTCATGTTTGCAATCGAAGTACAATCTGGCACTATGTTAATGTTTTACTGAAACCGTTGAACACAACATCGAGCCATATCTTCCCATATATGCCAGTTAGAAATATCTTGATCTATGAACCATTCATAGTCAATTCCCACCAACCGTTTCCAAAAATATGTCATGAGCAATTCTTCTTTGCTTCGTGCCCCTCTTAGTTGATTACAACATCTATTTAAATGAGCTAAAGGATCCATATGACCATCATATTTCTCTATCTTTGGGATTTTAAAATCGACATGAAAATGGGCGTGGGAAACATGCACACATAACTGAATGAGATGCCTTTGTAGCCTCATAATCCCTACATATCTCCTACACTCTATTCCAAGTTCTTCCTTTTTCTAGCAAGTTCTTCAGGTTCCTCGTTTATAACTAATTTCTAAACTTCGACAGGGAACTATACTGATGAGTGTGGGGATAAGAGTATAGAATTTTAAGAGTCAGTTCAGGGATATAACCTCGATTATGTTGAACTTTAGGTGGGGGATCATTGTTCGACTTTCGTGCCATTGGTGTCAGCGCGACTATATTAGTCGGCGCAGTTTAAATGAAGAGTGGATTACTTATCATAGGCATATTCAAACGGTGTATCGTGGAAATTGCTGCAATGTTGGAAGTTTATGGTTCTTACCTTGGAAAGTAAGGACATCTTTTTTCGGTGTGAGATAGACAGCGGATTCCATGTTATACCTCAAATGGTCTATGACGGTTAATGGTAAACTTTCCACAATAATGAACAAAGGCTACTTCAAGAAGTATCTCACATGTGTTTTATAGATGTTAGTTGGCATTGACCATGATTAGGATTTATGTTTTTTATCCTTTTATCTTATCGTTTAGCTTGGTCATTGCACATCATTTAAAGTTTGTTTTAGCATGATTTCATAAATATTTTTCATTGCTATCATACTTGGTACATTCCATGTACTAGCACATACTCTTGCCTACATTGTTTAACTAATGTAGGTTAGACGCTTCTATTCCGCATACTCGTGGATAGTGAACCCATATTGAGTTTTGAAGATTTGTGAGTCCTTATGTTCCGAGGAACGAGATTCTTTTATTTTCTTCATGTCTTTTCATTTTAGATTTTGTTTATGTAATGTATGGGTTACGTCCCAATAATTCTTTGATATAATAGATGGCTATGAAACTATATTAGACTTCCGCTACGTTTTGTCAACTCTTATTATTTAAAAAATTTCTTTTGAACTCAAAAATTCTATTAACTTGTATGATGTATGATAATGGCTTATGTAGGGGCTTCTCGGGGTCATATACGCCATGTCATGTCTAGGGTGTACTCTGGGTCCTGACAAACTTGGTATCAAAGCACAAGGTTTAGAAATGTCCTAGGAAGTGTCTGAGCCATGTCAAGTAGAGTCTTGTTCACGAGTGTGAAGTGCGCCACATTTATGAAGAAGAAGCTATAAGATGATTAGAAAATTCCACTTCTTTCACTACTCTAAAGTAGTTTGATAGAGTGTAAATCTATAGTTCTTTCTCATAATCCCTATATGATTCCTTTCAGAATATATCCCCTCTAAGAGCATACGTTAGGATGAATGTGAGCAAGAATGTGGGATGAGAAGCTCCTCAATTTCCTCAATTTTTGGCCGACCCTTTGGCCAAACTAGTGACAAATGCGGAGATTATGGCTGCTTTTCAAGTGTTGGCTCAAGACAATAGGGAGGTTTTGGTCTCCATCAACCCAATGTGGGAAGCATCTCGACTGAGGGACTTAACTAGAATGAATTCTCTGGAGTTCCATTGTTCTAAGGCTGAGAAAGATCCTCAAGAGGTCAATGATTAAGTGTATAAGGTGTTGATGATCATGGGAGTGACGCCGGTGGAAAAGGCGAAGTTGGATGCATATCAACTTAAGGGCGTTGTTCAACCAATGGAAGGAAGAGATGGCGGTTAATGTGCGTCCTCTTGATTGGAAAAGTTTAAGGTAAATTTTCTTGATAGGTTCTTTCCCCTAGAGATTAGGAAGGAAAACGTACTTGAATTCATCAACCATCGTCAAGGAAACATGGGTGTGAATTAATATTCTTTTAAGTTTACACAATTGTCTAAGTATTCTCCTATTATGGTTGTCAATCCTAGGGCAAGAATGAGTAAGTTTGTTTCGGGAGTGTCTGAGATGGTAGTTAAGGATGTCGTACCGCCATTCTTATCAATGATATGGACATTTCTCATCTAATGGTGCATGCTCAAAAAATAGAACATGAGAAATTTAAGGAAAGATTTAGTAAGACAAAGAAGGAACGGACCGGTAATGGTGACTTTTCACATTCAAGGTCCGATGGACATGATCATTTTAAGTTCTAACAAAGGTTTTCCAGTCAAGGTTCCTCCAATGCTCCTCCTAAATTCAATAAATATAGGGTGTCTAACCTTAAGCCTCAAGGAGGAAATGGTGGTGCATTTTCATCGACTACTTGTGCTAAATATGGAAGGAAGCATAAGGGTAAATGCTTAGCCGATACAGATGGTTCTTTGGTTGTGGTAAGAGTGGTCATAAGATAAGGTATTTTCCATCACTTATGGCTAAGGGAAGAGAATGTAGGAAAACTCCACTTAGTGTTTTGGGTCCAAGTTTTCTAAAGCAAAATCAATTCTATGAAATTCAAACTCGTCATGAGCAAAATTGTTATCCCGATGTGGGTACCACTATGTTGAAAGTCTTTTATTTTGATGCTTATACTTTGCTTGATCCTGGTGCTACCTTGTCTTTTGTGACACCATAAGTAGCTATGATATTTAATATTCTTCCAGATGTGTTGGTAGACCCTTTTTCTATCTCTACTCCTATTGGTTAATCTATTGTGGCTAAGAGAGTCTATAGAAATTGTTGCATCTCCTTATCCCATAGAGTCACTCATGATGATCTTGTAGAGCTTGATATGTTAGATTTCGATGTTATTCTTGACATGTATTGGTTGCATTCTCGTTATGCTTTTATCGAATGTAAAGCCCAAGTGGTCAAGTTTCAATTTCATAATGAGCCTATCCTAGAGTTGAAAGGGGGAAATTCAATGCCGAAAGGTTAGATTGTTTCTTGTCTTAAAGCTAGAAAGATCATCTCTAAGAATTGCATATATCATCTAGTTAGGGTGAGATATATGGATCCTGAAACCCTTATTTTTGAGTTGGTCCCAATTGTTTATGAGTTTCTGGAAGTGTTTCCCGATGATCTACTTGTTGTTACTCCCAAAAGGAAAATAAACTTCGGTATTGACCTACTCCCAGTTATACAACCTATCTATATTCCTCCTTACCGAATGGCTCCAATAAAAATTAAAAAATTAAAGGAGCAATTAAAACTAGCTCACTCCGTATGTGTGTTAACTACCGGCAATTGAAAAAGGTTACCATTAAGAACAAATATCCTCTTACAAGGATAGATGATTTGTTTAATGAAGTTCAATGAGCAAGTTACTTCTCTAAGATTTACCTTCACTCAGGTTATCAACAATTGAGGGTGAAGGAAGATGACATTCCAAAGATGACTTTTCAAACTTGGTATGGTCATTATGAGTTTTTGGTGATGTCCTTTGGCTTCACAAATACTCTGGCCGTATATATAGATTTGATGAATAGGGTGTTTAGACAATACCTTGATATGTTCGTGATCGTGTTTATTGATTATATTTTTATTTACTCAAGGAGTGAAGATGAGCATACCGATCACTTGAGGATTGTGTTGCAAGACCTCAAAGACCAACAACTCTTTGCAAAGTTTATTAAATGTGAGATTATGTTGAGATCCATGGATTTTCTTTATCACATTTTTTTCCTGAAAGGGTATTGAAGTACATCCAAAGAGGACAGAAGCGGTTAAGAGTTGGCCCAAACCTCTATCACATTCGGATATTCAAAGTTTCTTGGGTTTGGCTAGTTACTATGGAAGGTATGGTAAAGGGTTTTCTTCAGTGGCCTCTCCCTTGATGTCATTGACCTAAAAGAAGGTTAAGTTCATGTGGTCTGAAACGTATGAGAAGAGTTTTCATGAGTTGAAAGATAGGCTAACCTCTGCTCCAGTGTTAACTTTACCAAAAAGAACTGATGGATTTTTGGTTTATTGTGATGCTTAAACACTTGTGTTGGGTTGTGTCCTTATGCAAAATAGGAAGTCCTGGTGTATGCTTCAAGGCAACTTAAGATTAATGAAAAGAACTAGCCTGCCCATGACTTAGATGTAGCAGCGCTTGTGTTTGCTCTTATGATTTGGAGGCATTACTTGTGCGGTCTTCATGTTGATGTCTTTACTGACCACAAAAGTTTGCAGTATGTTTTTAAACAAAATTATCTAAATCTTAGCCATAGGATGTGGCTTGAGCTTCTAAAGGATTATGAAATGAGTGTTCTATATCGCCCTGGTGAGACAAATGTAGTGGCAGATGCTCTTAGTCAGTTATCAATGGGTAGTGTTGTTCATATTGAGGATGGTAAAAATGAGTTGGTTCGAGATCTTCACAGATTGGCCCGATTGGCTGTTTGGTTCGTTGATTCAACCATGGGCGGTGTTATTTCCCATAATGGTTCAAAATCATTGTTTTTGTCCGATGTGAAAGCAAAACAAAGTCTTGATCCAAATTTTTTTTAATTGAAGGAAGCGATAATTAAGAAGTCCATTGAGGCTTTCTCTCGAGGGGGTGATGGAGTGCTTCGATATCAAGGTCATGTGTTCCCATTATTGATGACTTACGAGAGCAAATCTTATTACAAGCCCATAGTTCACAATATTCCATTCAACCGGGAGCCAAAGAGAATTATAGTGACCTGCAGGAGATATATTGGTCGAATGGGATGTAAAATGATATTATGGAATTTGTTGCTAAGTGTCCTAATTGTCAACAAGTGTAAGTTGAGCATCAAAATTTGGGAGGTTTATCCCAATATATTAGCATTCCTTCTATGAAGCGGGAAGATTTGAATATGGACTTCATTGTGGGGTACCTCGTACGCGATGATGACATGACTCGATTTGGGTTATGGTAGACTGTATGACAAAATCGACTGATTTTATCCCCGTTAAGATTTCTTATTCGGTTGAAGACTATGAAAAGTTTTATCTGAGGGAGATGGTTAGGTTGCATGGAGTGACTCTATCTTTCATCTCTGATCAGGGTACCTAATTCACGTCTCAGTTTTGGAAATCTTTCCAAAGGGGTTTGGTAATCGTGTTAAGCTTAGTACAGTATTTCATCCGCAAACCAATGGGCAAGATAAGCACGCTATCCAAACATTGGAAGATATGTTGAGATCTTCTGTAATTGACTTCGAGCGTAATCGGGATGATCATTTGTCATTGATTGAGTTTGCGTATAATAAAAGCTATTATTCAAGCATTGGTATGCCTCCATTTGTGGCTCTATATGGCAGGAGGTTTAGATATCCTATAGGTTGGTTTAAAGTTGATAAAGTTTCTTGGGTAGGTCTCGAGTTGGTGCATGAGGCTATGGAGAAAGTTTTGCTTATTAGAGAAAGGTTGAAACGACTCAAAGTCGACAAAAGGCCTATGCCGATGTTAGAATAAGAGATCTTGAGTTTGAGGTAAATGATTGGTTTATTTTAAAATTTCACCATGAATGGTGTAATGAGATTTGGGAAGAAATGGAAGCTTATTCCCTGCTATATGGGCCCATACCAGATTTTGAGGCATATTGGTAAAGTTGCTTATGAACTTGATTTTCCTAATGACTTGGCATTAGTGAATCCGATTTTCCATGTCTCGTTCTTGAAGAAATGTGTTGGTAATTCGACATATATCATACCATTGGTGAGTGTTGGTATACAGGACAGACTTTCTTATGATGAAGTTCTGGTTGAGATTTTGGACCGACAAGTTCGAAAGTTGAGAGATAAGGAAGTTGCATCCGTAAAGGTTTGTTAGAGGAATCAGTTAGCTGAGGGTTCTACTTGGGACTCCAAGTTCAATATGACGTCCCGTTATCCTCATCTTTTTCCCTCCGTTCCTACTCTAGATTGAGTTATTTAGCTCACATGGTTCACTCTTTTGGGTTCATGTGTCTTAGATATTCCTATGATTCCTTATTTATGCATATTCATGAAACGATTAAATTTTGAGAAAATGAGTTAACTTGATGTCACAACCCAGGGGTACACCCTAGATGTAACATGGAGTATAGGACCCCAAGAGGCCTCATACAAGCCACTTATCATTCATAACATAAGACATAGAACAAAATAGATAAAGAACAACATTTCAAGTACCAAAAGTTTTATAAAGTAAAGCGGAAGTCTAAACACTTTGTCTCATTAGCCATCTAGTACATAAGCATGAAACTGGGCCTAGCCTATACATCATGTCCAAAACTGAAAATAAGAAAGAAGACTGAAATCAATGAAAATCCATCCTCAAAGCATGAGGACTCACCAAAGCTCAAAATCTCTCAAGTCAACCTCTAGCCACGAAACTGAGAACCCTAACTGTCGGACCCTAGATTTGGGGAAATGTAGGCAAGAGAATGCTTTAGTACAAAAATATGTACCAAGTATGATAGCCATGTATATAAACATTTAAATCATGCTAAAATTGGGCATTTCATGACATTCAATGACCAAACTAAAACATGATATAAAAAGGGTTAGAAAACATAAGTCATAAAACATGGTCAATGCAAGGTAACATCCTTATAACCTTTGAACACATGTGAGATACTTCTTGAAGTAACCTTAGTTCATTATTATTGTGGGAATATGCCTTAACCGACAGAGATATCATGTGAGCTATAACATGATATCCCGGTGTCTCCCACACTGAAGAGGGTTGTCCTACTTGCCAAGGTAAGGACCATGAACTTCTAGCTTCAGTGGATCTACTAGCTGATGTCTATCTAGACAATCATCTTATGGGGGCACATAGGTAAGGATAAGGAGATTGCTTCAAGAAACCCAACTTCTACTCACGGGAGAGCTTCCATCTAAATATCCTCTCGGTGCTAAGCATAAATCTCACGGAATAGTAATTTTCTTACTTGTTCTTATTATCCATGGAAAGAAACGGCATCTTCCAAATCCAAGTTAGGTCATAAGTCATAAGTCATCCATGGAATGGCATCATTCAATAACCAATCCAAACTAGGTTTCATTAGGATAGCTCTTTATCTTTGATTCATTTAGGTGAGAAGACTTTTCAACCTTAGAACCCTTACTATGTAAGGAAACATTTCACAATCATGCTTTCTTGTGTATATGAGAAAATCCTTTCAACAATAAAACAACAACATTTTCATTGATACTTCACTCTCAAAGCATCCTTAAAAGATTTACATAAATTTCATAAGAACATGCATGATTTCATTGTCACGACCTAGGGGTACCCCCTAGATGTAACAAGGAACATAGAACCCTGAAAGGGACCGTGTAAGCCACCTAGCATATCATAACATAAGCATAGAACAAAAAAGAGAAAATGCATTTTTGAAGTCCAAAATTTTCATGAAGGAAAGACTTGTCTCAATTAGCCATCTATTACAATCCTTGAATCAAATAGGGTCACATCTCTCGCAACATAATCCAAAAAGGAAATACAAGAAAATAAACTACAATGACAACATCCATCCTTGAATCATGAGGACTCACCAACAAGCTTGGAGAATAGCCGAATCCAAGATCTAGCCACAATGAGGACCGCCTTGAGAACCGTACCCTCCACTTGGGGAAAATGTAGGAAAAAATGGGTTAGTACAAAAATATACGAAGTATGATAGTCATGCATAAAAGCCTTGAAACATGCTAAAAAGGACATTTTAGTTTGGAAACATGCACTTTACCAAGTTTAAGGATCATCATGAAGATTAGTGTAAAAGCATAAGTCATAAGCATATACAACATATAGATAATCATATCATAATGGAAACATACCATAAGTACCCTCAAAGTCTACTTGTGCAATGCATGAATAAGATCCCATAATCCCACCCATGCTAAGTAAAGCTTCTTGAGTAACCATAGTTCATAATTCATATTCTTGTTCATAATGTTGTTATGGGAAATTAGCCTTAACCGACATAGACCATGTGAGCTTAACATAGAATCTGGTGTCTACCCCACACTGAAAAGGGGTTGTCCTAGTTGCCTAAGGTAGAACCATACTCTTAGCTTAGGTGGATCCACTAGCTAATAGCCTATGGGGGCACATAGTTTATGGGATAAGGAGATTGCTACGAGAAATCCGGACTCAACTATGGTATAAGGTTTCCATATCATGAGATACATAATTTGGGAACCTGGACTCAACTATGGTAGAAGGAACCCATTTGGAAAGTTGGACTCAACTAAGGTAGAAGTTTTCATCTCATATTCATATCGACTCGATGCTAAGCATAAATTCCCATTTATTACATATTAAGTCTTGACTTAAGTTCATATTCATGGAAGAATGTCTCGACACACAATCCAACATAATTCATACTATGTCTCATATATTCAATAGGTGAGAATAGCCTTCCAACCTATAATCATCATATTGTGAGAAACCTTTCACATCATATCATATTCATACATAGGTGTGTAAATGAGGATGTCTTCCAACAACACAACAACTAGATCATAATTATAATCACTTTACTCTCAAAGTGTTTTTAAAGCATATACATAAATCTCTTACTTTTCCCTTCAAGGACCATAGATCATATTCCATAAACACATCCAAAATTACTACATTAGACATGGATGATAATATAATTCAAGTAGTTCAATTACTACATGCATAATTCTATCATATTATTCTTGCATCAATCAGTACCCACACTTTGAGATCCAAATTGGGAAAATAGGGGAATTCATGGATTCTTGGGGAATTCAAAATAAAAGCATATGAAATCATCAATATATCCATAATAAAACATAATTCTATCATTAAAACTGAATTTGAAAGGAATCCATGAGATGGAAGTCAAACTCTAACTCTTGGGATTTCTAGCTTTGAAATTAGGGGTTTTGAAGGAGCTCCATGGATAAATTATATCCATGGATAAAGAGCTACCGCACCATGGTTATGAATCTCAACGAATTTGAGTATAAAAGCTTAATTATTCAACCCTAGCTTCTACTTTCTTCTTCTTTTTCCTTGGAGTTCTAGAGAGAGTATTTGGGGGAAAGTTGGTTTTGATTTCTGATTTTGGAATAATGAGGAAGATAACTAAATTTGAGGGTTTAAATCATTATATAGTTATTCTAATTTAGTGTAAAACGACGTCACTTAATATTAATTAAAATAGGAAAACCCCAAAACCTCCCTACACTTGACTCCCAAAAGGCAGTTTCAGGCCTCACCCAAGACCCACTACTAACGGACCACGATTGGACCCACAGCCCATGCTGGTGAACATGGGTTGAGTTACTAGGACTTGTTTTTGGGCGCTTGATCCACGACCCCTCACCCACGGTGAGTGGGTGTACCTACGGGGAGTGGGTTTCCCTCATGGGTCACTGGCCAGGCACATTTTTGGTGTCCTCCCCAAGGACCCATTGTTGGTCTTTAGTGGTTGCACCTTGATGTTCTAAAACAAAACCCTATACTTTTAGGTACGGGGAGGTATATTCAAGGCTCTAACCCTAACGTCAAGCTATAGTCTAGCCTACTAATTTTCATGGTGTTACATTCATAAACTTCATGATAATAATTTGAAAAAACATGGGAATTACATGGGTTCATGGGAAATCATCAGAAAATCATTAGACTAACACAATTCATGCATAAAAGATCATAGACCAATCAACTAAATCAATAATTAAAGGAACCCATATCATAAAAGAAAACCCTAACTCGATTGGGGACTTCTAACTTTGAAAATAGGAGAAATTTGGAACTCCATCGGTGAGAACTATCATACCTCAGTGCCAATCGCTTAACTTCAATGGAGGAATTGGAGACTTGACTTGCAAACCCTAGCTTGGACCGTTATTCTTCAAGTTTTCTAGGGAGATAAATATTTGAGAGGAAGACTTGTCCTTGTTTTGTATATTTGAGAGAATGATTTTCAATTGGGAAATTTTAGAGTTAAAACACTAAGATAGGGGTTTTGGGGAAGGGTAAAACGACATAATATTAGGCTAGACCAATTAGGAAAATATCCAACTACCCTTAGGCAAATAACTACCGACCCCCAAACGACACCCTGAACAACTGACCGTGGTTTGACCGATGGTCCGTCCTGCTGGTCCGTCGTCTTGCGTCAGAAGGTGGAATTCGAGGCCCTGATCAACGGACCTTATCCACGGACTATGGACCCAACAACTGTCCGTTGGTACACGCCGTGATTCGTGTTCCTCTAAGCCTATTTGAGTGGCCAATCCATGGACCAAACCTACGGTCTGTGGCTCAATTCACGGGTCGTGGTAGGCCTCCGTCGAATGGCACCAAATCTTTTTAAAACTGAAATTTTGCCCTTTCTCAAATCCGAGGTGTTACATTATCTCCCTCTTGGGATCATTCGTCCTTGAATAAGATTCAAGAAATCATTAAAGGGGTGAAAATTAAATCTAACAGCCCATTATGCATTCAATGCATATATCCGAGGAGGAAACATCAACTCCAAGCTAAAAGATGTTCAAAATATTACATCATGAAGTCTATATGCAGCTCATACTCGAATGCACATAAACATGTAGAAATCAATCAAATAAAAATATTTTCTAAAAGAGAAGATTTTCATGAATTATGCATAAATGAGGAAATCATGGGAATACCTAAGACACATGACCCTAAAATAAAAGAGTAAACCATGAGGAACTAATTACCTCAAGATAGGGTAGAGGTAGAAAGAAAGAGGTGAGGATATCGGGACATCATATCGGCCTCGGCCTCCCAAGTAGCACCCTCAACTAATTGGTTCCTCCACAACACTTTCACGGAAGAAACTTCTTTATTTCTCAACCTCTTCACTTGTCGGTCTAAAATCTCAACCGGACTTCCTTATAAGAAAGACTCTCCTTAACTCCCAAATCCTCTAAGGGGACTATAGTTGTCGGACCACCAACACATTTCTTCAACATGGAGACATGAAAAAATGGATGCACCGATGCCAATTCTTAGGCAATTCTAGTTCATAGCAACCTTACCAACACGCCTCAAAATCTGATATGGGCCTACATATCGAGGACAAAGCTTCCTTTTCTTACCAAATCTCATTACATTCTTCATGGGTGAAATTTTCAAAAAGAGCCAATCATTAACATCAAACTCAAGACCTCTTCTTCTAACATCGGCATAGGACTTTTGTCGACTTTGAGTCATTTTCAACCTTTCTCTAATAAGTCGAACTTTCTCCATGTGCTCATGTACTAACTTGGGACCTATTAGGGAAAATTCACCCATCTCAAACAATATTATAGGATATCTACACCTCCTACCATATAGGGCCTCAAATTGAGCCATACAAATACTTGAGTGATAACTATTGTTATATGCAAAGGCAAGTGATCATCCCAATTACCATTGAAATCAATCACACAAGGATAGTACCCTCCGCTTGTCCATCAGTTTGTGGATAAAAGGTCGTACTAAGCTTAACAAGAGTACCAAGACCCATTTGAAAATATTTCCAAAATGGAGAAGTGAATTGAGTACCTAGATTGGAGATAACGCATAAAGGCACTCCATGTAACTTTACCATTTCTCTCAAATACAACTTAGCATAGTCTTCCTTCAAATAAAAAACCTTGACTAGAATGAAATGAGTCGATTTAATCATTCTATCTTCCACAACCCAAATCGAGTCATGTTGTCACCGGGTGTGAGGCAAACCAACAATAAAGTACATATTCAAATCTTCCCACTTCCAAGTAGGAATGCTAATGTCTTGGGATATACCTTCTGGCTTCTGATGCTCAACTTTCACTTGTTGACAATTAGGACACTTAGCCACAAATCCCGCAATATCCTTCTTCATCCCACTCCACCAATAGATCTCCCTCAAATCACGGTACATCTTGGTGGCTCCCGGGTGAATGGAATATCGAGAACTATGGGCTTCTGAAAAGATTGTTTCCCTCAATTCATCAACATTAGGAACACACAAATGACCTTGATATCTAAGTACACCATCTCCCCCTTGGGAAAGAGCCTCTACGGACTTTATAAGCACCGCTTCCTTCAACTCAACCAAAATTGGATCAAGACCTTGCTTGGCTTTCAAATCCACCACAAAAGACAATTTTGAACCATTGTGAACCATAACATCACCCTTGGTAGAGTCCACTAACTGAACACCCAACCGAGCCAATATATGAACATCTTGAACCAACTCCTTCTTATCTACTTCAATATGAGCAACACTACCCATAGATAATCGACTAAGAGAATGCGCCATCACATTCTCTTTATCGGGGTGATACAGAACACTCATATCATAATCTTTCAATAACTCTAGCCACCTTCTTTGGCAAAGATTTAAATCCTTCTGATTAAACACGTATTGAAAACTCTTGTGGTCGGTAAAAACATCTACATGGACATCATACAATTAGTGCCTCCAAATCTTTACGGCAAAGAGAACCGCCGCTAGTTCAAGTTCATGGGTAGGATAATTCTTTTCATAAATCTTAAGTTGCCTTGAAGCATATGCAATGACTTTCCTATTTGCATAAGCACACATCCTGGCCCAGTTCTCGAGGATTTACAATAAACAACAAAATGATCAATCCCTTCTGGTAAGGTCAACATCAGAGCGGAAGTCAGTCTATCTTTCAATTCTTGAAAACTCTTCTCACATGTTTCAGACCATATGAACTTAGTCTTTCTTTGAGTCAATGCTTTCAATGGAGAGACAATCGAAGAAAAACCCTCGACAAACCTCCTATAATAACCGGTTAGACCCAAGAAACTTCTAATATCCAAAGGATATAGAGGTCTATGCCATCTCTTGACCGCGTCCGTCTTCTTAGAATCTACCTCAATACACTTACTTGAAACAATATGACCAAAAAGGTTACGTACCTTAGCCAAAACTCACACTTGCTAAACTTTGCAAAGAGTTGTTGGTCCTTGAGAATTTGCAACACAATCCTCAAATGATCAATATGCTCATCCTCGCTCCTCGAATAAATCAAAATATCATAATGAACACAATCACAAACATGTCAAGGTATTGTCTAAACACCATATTCTTCAAATCCATAAATGTCGCCGAAGCATTAGTCAAACCAAATGACATTACAATAAACTCATAATACCCATACCAAGTTCAAAAAGTCATCTTCGGAATATCATCTTCCTTCACCCTCAAATAGTGATAACCCGGCCGAAGGTCAATCTTACAAAAGTAACTCGCTCCTTTAAGTTGGTCAAACATATTATCTTTCCTTGGAAGAGGGTACTTATTCTTAATGGTCACCTTGTTCAACTAGCGATATTCATTACACATACGAAGAGAACCGTCTTTCTTTCTAAAAAATAAAACTGGAGCACCCCACGCAGAGATACTTGGTCGGATGAAACCCTTACCTAAGAAGTCTTTCAATCGTTCTTTCAACTCCTTTAGTTTTGCCGGAGCCAATCAGTAAGGAGGGATAGAGATAGGTTGCGTATCGAGAGAAGGTCAATACCGAAGTCTATTCCCCTTTCGGGAGGAATACCGGGTAAATCATATGGGAATACTTACGGAAACTCATTAACCACGGGGATTGACTCAAGAGTAGGGGTTTTAGAATCCATATCCCTCACCCTAACTAGATGGTATATGCAGCGATCATACTTTTAGCTTTAAGACAAGATACAAAATGACCCTTAGGCATAGAATTTCCCCTTTTCCAATCTAGGATAGGTTCATTCGGGAACTGAAACTTGACTACACGAGTTCTACAATCAATAGAAGCATAACATGTGTGTAGCCAATCCATACCAAGGATAACATCAAAATATAGCATATCAAGCTCCACCAAATCAACAAGAGTAACTTTATAGGACAAGGAAACGAGACTTTCTATAGACCCTCTCAGCCACAACAAAATCACCAACAAGAGTAGAGATGGAAAAAAGATCTAACAACACATCCGCAAGAACATCAAAACTCATAGCCACATATGGCGTTAGAAAAGACAAGGTAACACCAGAATCGAGTTAATCATAAACATCAAGTTGGAAGACTTTCAACATACCGGTAACCACATCAGAAAAAATTTCTTGTTCACCATGTGTATGAAGTGCATAGAATTGGTTTTGCCTGAGAGCATTGGAACCGAACCACTAGGAGGAGCTTGCTTTCTCTCTTTCTTTAGCTGTAAAAATTATGCAATCCCTCCTCTTATGACCAATTTTACCACAATGGAAGCAACCATATGTGTCGGCTAGGCAATTACCCTCGTGCTTCTGTCCACACCTAGCAAAAATAAACATAACCAATGAAGACCAACTAGCATTCCCTCCTTGAGGCTTAGGGTTAGACACCCTCTCTTTATTGAACCTAGGAGGAGCACTAAAGGAACCCTGACCGGAAAACCTTAGCCAAAATCTAGTATGACCATGTCCATCGAACCTTGCATGAGAGAAATGACCATCACTAGTTGTAGCCCTCTTTGTCTTCCTAGACCTTTCCTTCAGTTTCTCCTCTTCAATCTGTTAAGCATGAACCATGAAACGAGATATGTCCATGTCATTAATGAGTATTGCGGTACATCATTCTTTAACCATCATTTTGGACACACCCAAAACGAACATACTCATCATTGTCCTAGGATCGGCAACCATTATCGAGCCATATTTAGAAAATTGTGTGAACTTCAAACCATATTCCCTCACACTCATACTTCCTTGACGAAGGTTGATGAATTCAAGTACCTTTGCCTCCCTCATAATAAGGGGAAAGAACCAATCAAGGAAAGAAACCATAAACTTCTCCCAATCAAGAGGACATGAATCTTTCGGTCTCCCTTCTATCCATTCATTGTACCATATTTGAGCAACACCCTTAAGTTGATAAGCGGCCAACTCTGCCTTTTCCACCGGCATCACTTCCATGATCACCAACACCTTGTAAACCTCATCAATGAACTCTTGAGGATATTCCTCAACCTTAGAACCATGAAATCCGGAGGATTCATCCTAGTGAAGTCCCTCAATCTAGATGTCGCCATACCCACATTTGGATTAATAGGAACCGTAACCTCACTATCGGCTTGGGCCGTCATGGATTGAGCCAATACTTGAAAATCAGCCCTACACTCTGCATTACTCATTTGCTTGGCCAACGGGTCGACCGGAACTTGAGGAGCTTGGGGAGGAGCTTCTTGTTCCGCATTCTCCCTTGCATTCCTTCTAGCATAAGATCTTTGAGTAGCCATATCATGTATAGTATCGGACAAGGATTAGGAGAGAGACCTTATAGAGTTAAACTCTATCGCACGACTTTAGAATAATGCAAGAAGTAGAGTTTCCTAAATATCTTGTAGCCTCTCATTTATAATGTGGCGCGCTTCACACTCATGAACAAGACTCTACTTGACATGGCTTATGAGATATCCTAGGACCATTCTAAACTTTGTGTTCTAATTACCAATTTTGTCACGACCCAGGGGTACACCCTAGACATAGCATGGCGTATAGGACCCCTAGAAACCCCATACAAGCCACTTATCATTCATAACATAAGACATAGAACAAAAGAGATAAAGAACAACATTTCCAAGTACCAAAAGTCTTATAAAGTAACGCGGAAGTCTAAACACGTTGTCTCATTAGCCATCTAGTAGATAAGAATGAAATAAGGCCTAGCCTACTTTCACAATCATGCTTTCATGTGTATATGAGAAAATCCATTTAACAA
Source organism: Solanum chiquidenum (assembly GCA_029582725.1). Lineage (NCBI taxonomy): Eukaryota > Viridiplantae > Streptophyta > Magnoliopsida > Solanales > Solanaceae > Solanum > Solanum chiquidenum. The sequence goes on from JAJOOS010004538.1 coordinate 32,486, forward strand.
CACAACAACAACATTATCATTGATACTTCACTCTCAAAGCATCCTTAAAACATTTACATAAATTTTATAAGAACATGCTTGATTTCATAAACTTCTCTTTCATATTCCAAAACTCACATCAGATGATCATAATTTGGAAAACATGGGAATTGGATGGGTTCATGAGGAATCATTATAAAATAATTAGATTGAGTCAATTCATTCATAAAAGATAATAGATCGATCAACTAAATCAATAATTAATGGAACCCATACCATAGAAGAAAACCCTAACTCAATTGGGGAATTCTAACTTTGAAAATAGGAGAATTTGGGAACTCTGTGAATGGAATGAATCCACGGATGAAAACTATCATACCTCAATGCCAATTGCTTAACTTTAATGGAGGAATTTGTTGACTTGACTTACAAACCCTAGCTTGGACCCTTCTTCTTCAATTTTTCTAGAGAGAAATATTTGAGAGGAAGACTTGTCCTTCTTTTGTAAATTTAAGGGAATGATTTTCAATTGGGAAATTTTAGAGTAAAAACACTTATATAGGGGTTTTATTGAAGGGTAAAATGACATTGTATTAGGCTAGACTAATTAGGAAAAAACCCAACTGCCAATAGGATAATAACTGCCGACCCCAAACGACGGCCTAAACAGCGGACCGTGGTTTGACCGACAGTCCGTCCTTCTGGTCCGTCGTCTGGCGTCAGAAGGTGGAATTTTACGTCTTGATCAACCGACCACATCCACTGACCGCGGACCCAACGACGGTCCGTTGGTACATGTCGTGGTTTGTGGTTCGTGGTCCTTTGAGCCTATTTGGGCGGCCAATCCACGGTCCGTGGCTCAGTTCACCTACTGTGGTTGGCCTCCATCGGATTGCACCAAATCTTTCTAAAAACTGAAATTTTACCCTTTCTCGAATCCGAGGTGTTACACTTGATTGATTTCTTCATGTTTATGTAAATTTGAGTGTGAGTTTCATTTAGACCTTATGAAATGATGTTTTGAACATGTTTTAGTATGGTGTTGAGGTTTCCTTATTAGATATATGCATTTATATGGCTACATTCATGTTGGGTTGTTAGAACTTGTTCCTACCATCCTTATGATGTCTTAAGTCCCATTTGAGGACGAATAATCCCAATGGGGAGATATTGTAACACCTTAGATTTGAAAAGAATGGAAAATGTTGATTTAAGTTGCAGGAGTGACCTACAGCTCCCACCTATAATTGGTAAGTATAATTACGGATCGTAGGTGGCATTCGTAGGTAAGGGGGAAATTATTTATTTCAAAACATGTCTCAGTTCCCTTTTAAAGGTTCACTAGGACAATCCTTCGTTAATGTACGAGTCGTAGGTAGGTCTCATAGGTGAGTCCCAGACTTGGTCAAATTTTAAATTTTAAAGTTGGACTTACAGTGGCCATGTACAAACTGTAGGTAGCCCAACGAACCATACATGGGTCCCGTTGTTGAAGGTCAAATATTTAGGGTCTTGGTACTTAACCTATGGTTCACCAGGACGGTCTGTAAGTTGACCTACGGATGGTAGGTATGATTCATAGGTCGAGCTGGCATTTATTTTAGTAAGGTTTTTGGTCTTTTCCCTAATCTTGTTAACCCTATACTACGTCATTTTTCCTTCTACCCTAAGCCCTATATAATGATTTTAAACTCCCCAAATTACCCAATTCAATTCATTCTCTTAAGTTCCTAAGAAGTTTATCAAGTTCATCCGCTCAAATATTTCTCTCTCTAAGGGAGAAGAAGAAGTCTAGGGTTTCAAGATCAAGTCTCCAATTCTCCATCGATTGTGGGTGATGTGAGGAAATAAATATATGTTTAATAATTATTTTCTCACATTTATTATTTGTATTGTCATTTTTTAGTATGAAATTTATGAATTGTGCTAAATAATGTATTTTATTTGTAGGAGTGAATTGGTGTAAAGATGAAGAAATTTTGAGCTAAAACGAATTAAAGATGGAGGATTAAAGAAGGAAATCAAACAGGCAACTTAATAGATTAAATTTAATATTATAATATATAAATATATAAAGTGCAGTTTGTGCAACAAACAGCAAAATCCAAAAAAATCCACACTGCCACGTAGATGAAGAGATGAACAAAATTGTTGAATCGATTACAGTTCCAGGCGTACAACTAGAAATTCAATTCCTTTTTGGTTTTGGTTTTCGAATTTCTTTTGGACTCAGTTATTTTATTAGGGTTTCTATCTCTATAAATAGTCAATGAGAATAATTATTAGGGGATCTTCAATTATAGGGCATCAACTATAAAGTTGTCAATACGTTTTATGGTTATTTTCTTTTCCATCTACTCTTAGACATTAGTAGCTAAAGACCCTTGTTCTTGGGTTGCGGCTATGGATAGTTTTTGAACATCAATTGTTTTGAATTAATGTTGGTTATCACTTTAAATTACTTTTGTGTTCTTGTTTTAGTATTTCTTGACTAGCCATCATAGAGATAAATCTCTTGTCTACTCTTAAACTCGGGAGACACTACGGTAGATAGACCAAAGGATACAGAAAGCTTGATCTTCCATTAATTGAGTTGATTTGTGTTTTGGAGTGACGCCCGGATGAACATTAGCTTGGTTACAAAACAGGGTATAATATAAATGCTCGCCAATTAGGACTGTTTATCCCCGCTCAACGATGTAGTTAGACAACTAATTGGAGTAGGCGATTAGAGGTTGGGAGACCATGATCAAAAAATTAACCTGTAAATTAGTAATTTGATAACCATAGTTATTTCATGCATGAGATTTCATACATGAAACTCAATGCATGTTGCAATCCTGGAATTTTTCTACCATTGTAAGTAGTCTTATTTTTTTTTCTTGCATTCTTTTCTTTACAAATAAAAATCAAACACTTTTGGGATTCTAGAATAAATAATTAGACTAGTATAATTTAGTGAATAGTTAATTGACAAGTCATTTGGGTTCGAGAATTTGGTTCTTTTAAGAGCTACAATATGTCTTGCGCGTCCACATAATGTACAATTGAGAGCAGCAAGTTTTTGGTGCCGTTGTCGGGGACTTACAAATTAACTATTCTTCTAAGTTACACTATTTCTTTTTATTTATTTATTTATTTATTTTTGGTTTTTTTAATTAGTTCTTTTCTGAACAATTAATTATTTTTTCCTTTTTTAATTAATTTGGTACTCTTATTGATATGGATGATTGGGATAAATCGTGTTTGGGTGATGAGTATTCGTATAAATATACTTGTAATTATTGTAATGGACACCACTTGGATATTGAGTGTCCTATATGTCATATATGTAGTCGTCAATATGTTCATTGGAATGGTTGTCCTAAATCTTAATCCCTTCCCTCGGACCCCATATTATGATTCTTATATTATTTGTTATGTTGGCTGATGAGTCCACAATTTGGACTCATTTAGGGCTATATTTTGATAGAATTAGTGTCCTCAAATGCATATTTTGTCTATATATCTGATGATAATCCTTAAGTTTTAGGTATTTGAGTTGAGAGACAAAGCATGGACGCTACCGAGCAAAGACGGCCTGACGATCGCCTAATCCATTAGGCGTGTCGCCGAAAGGCCTACAACCTTGCCTAATGATCAAGTGTGCTTAGCCCTGAAGAAAAAGGTCAAGTCTGCCAGGAAAGGGATCAGTCGGCAAATCGCCAAGCAGTTCTGCGAAGCATCACCACATCGCCCAATGAATCAGAACGCGAAGATGCTGAAGGCAAAAGCTAAAAGGTGACGTACCAGACCAAAAGGTGTATTGCCGAGTAGTTCGACGATCCCGACTAACTGCGCCGAGTGGATCCTTCGCAGTACACTTTTTGACAGCTATAAATACCTGCTTAAATCTGTAGCTTAGTATCAAGTTGTTGGAGAACTAAGTTTTAGAATAGAACAGTTTTTACATTTTTGGAGACATTGTTCTTGAGCCTTGAAGATTCAAAGGGTTTAACTCCAAGAAATTGGAAGTGGGTCTTCAAGAATCTTCATCCTTGACGTGTTTAAAGACTTTATTTGTCATACCCATTTGATGGTAAAACCTTTAGTTATCGATTTTTGTCTCTTTTTCATGTCTAGCTAAAACCCCAATTCTTGGGGTGTGATTTTGTGAATATGGGTTAGATTATATGTTGGGTCTTGCTTGTTGATGGTTTATTTGTTGTTTAAATGTGATTTTGTTTAGTAGTTGTGTATAAACTTAATGGAGTTGTAGTTGCAAATATGAGTTTTCGGCTTGCGAGAGAGAGAGGTCGTAAAAGTAAGACTACTAAATTGATAGCTGGTGGTATTGGGTCGACATGGGATCAACTCGAGAGAGTGAATCCTAGTCCTTCTCCCACACATTCAGCTCGAGAGACAGTGAATGGGCTAAGGTGGAGGCTGTGCTTTAAGCGGCAACTCGGTGTTCGAGAGAAATCGAGTCAATTCGAGGTAAGTTTCTCGAAAGAGAATTTATCCCCACTATAGTCTAGCCTAGTCACAAATACTCAACAATTTACTATCAAACGCATGTACCCGACAATTTAGTTTATCCCGTATTCCTATCACATCCCAAGAATCTCGTCTCTGTATCTAGTTTTCATATATTTTTGCTATTTGTAGTTGTTAATTAATACAACCCCCCCAATTGATAATTTACGCTTGCGTCATCCCTTTTAGATTTAGTATGTTTATACTCGATAATATTTTTCGCTACGGTTAACTATTGTACGATTGCAGACACTTGAATTGGAAGTTGTGTCTTGATTACGCAAACATCAAAATGGCGCCGCTGCCGGGGAGTGGTGTTACATGAAAATTCTTGGTTAAGAGTAATTTTGTTTTTGTTAATCGTAGTTTACATACCTAATTTTTAGTTTTGTTTTTCTTGTTGGTACTTTAAAGCAGGGGAGGTGAGTATATCGAACAATACTTGCGAGCTAATGGAGTTTCCTCCATTAGAAGTAATGATGTTTTGGGATCGCATTTCAAGCAATTGGAAGGTGAACGGATCAATAAGTCATGGGCAAGGCTTAAAGAACTGATAATTCAATGCCCAACTCATGACATTCCCGACATAACCCTTCTTGAATGTTTCTACATAAGTCTTGGTCCCGGAAACAAGGTGTTGGTCGACCAACTCATTCCGGGAGGAATTACAAAACAGCCATATGTGATAGCAGCCCAACTGCTTAATCAAATGGCTGAAACGAACCAAGAAGTAGAAAAGGACTTCATATTGGCCGCACTAAGGACTCAGATGGATGAGTTGGCCAAAAAGATGGTGGAGATCAAAGTCCAATGCAAAAGGAAGGATAAATACATCCCTTCTGATGAGCTAAGAAGGCCAAAGGACAATGATGTTCAACGCATTGAAAGAATGCTCTCCATCATTCTCCACAAGGTGACTGGGCAGGATAGAGAGCTGGAAGAAATGAAGGAGAGCATCAAAGTGATGAAGCAAATGATTGGTTCTCATTCCAAATCTATCCAGCTACTCGAGAACCTTATGGGTCATGCGTTGACCCTTCTCAACTCGCAGCAAAATAGGGGGTTGCCTAGTGATACTATGGCTAACCCCAAAAATGAGGTGTGAGTGTTGATTTGCATCCTGCCACGAGGTTAACTAAGGCGCTGTTTAGGAGGCAACCCAAAACCCTTAAATTCTTTAGTTTTGTTTTGGTAAATAATGGTGTGTTGGTTGTGCAGGTTTAAATGCGAAAAGTGTTTGGAAAGTGCAGGTTTGAGGGCATAAGTCCAGTCGGCGAATCACTGAGGAGTTCGGCGAGGCCGACTCAGACCACCGTTAGACCCAAGAAAATGTAGATCCTGTAGATATCGTCGCTTCGCCGAGTGGATCGGTGACCATTTGGTGCTTCGCCGAGTGGATCGGTGGATGCGACTAATGTCGTCGAATGGTCGCGAATTGGACAGTTATATATGGCCAAAGGTTTTAAAAGTTTCAAACTCTTCACTTTCCCTCGCTTTTAAACTTCACAAACTCACACCAAGTTAGTATTCTCAATATTCTTGCTTTTCATTAGTATTTTGGTTGTTGAGTGGTGCTCGAAACTAGGATTTATTTGCCGCCTAGCATTTCAATCCTATTTTAATCGGCATCTAAGGTTGGTTTCCGAACCCCAAGTTTACCTTTGAAAATTTTGTACTCATTGTTAACACCCAATTTTGGCTCTCCTCATTTAATAATAATAATAATAATAAAATATATGTTATGAAATTTTTATAGGAACACGAAAAGATTTCTAATTATTATTTTTTTTTACCTCATAAATTTATTTTAATTTCTTATAAAAATTAAATATATTATATATATATTACTACTTACTTTATCATTTTTTAAATAAATGTCATTCTTAAGAATTGAATCTACTTTTGTTCAAATATAATTTCTTTTGTCGCAATAGTTATTTTTCGTACATTTTTTAAGTTAGAAAGCTTAATTAATTAATGAGTTACTAATTTACATTTAATTTAATTTTAATAGTGACTAATTTTATCAATTAAGTTAATCTTGCAAAATATTTATTTTTAATTTCATAAATTATGACTATTTAATCAAGAAGTAGTTATAATTTAAATGGATTTAATTTGAGCAATTTTGACAATTCAAGTCTTCTTAAACCGGCCAATTTGTGTATGCCACGTAGGCGAGCACATGGATTGTGCTTCTTTAGTTTAAATCTTGACCCTACGATTAAATCTAAAGGTCCTAATTAATTAAACTTTTATCATTTTTTAATAAATATATATATATATATATATATATAACTTTTTCTTTTAATTCTTGATTTAACTTAACCGTCCGATCAAACGATCGAACGCCCCAAATTAAATCCCAAAGCTTTTCATCCTTCCCAAAAATAGTACATTCACCAGCTATACTATTTTGTTTCCCCAGAAATCACGTTACTTTTCTCTTTTCCAGAACATCATATCCCCAAACGCCTCACTCCTTCTCCACTTTCCCCATGCCTCTTTCGACCTCTCCCATCAAGGTCAGCCATGAACCGCCGGAAAAGAACAATATCCGGCAGTCTCCAACATCATCCACTCCCCCATCGCCTCACAACTTCTCCTCCTTCCCCAGGCGCTGCCCTTCCCCATGCCTGTAACTCCTTCTTCCCATCAAAGAACGGCCATTGATCGCCAGAAAACAACAATTTCCGGTGATCCCTTGCTTTATGTCTCCTCTATCACCCTTTTTCTGATGTAAAGAGACCCCTACGCCGCCTATGCCTGATCCCCACAGCTCCAAAATCTAAAAAAAAAAGTGACGTTGATTGGATCTATAGTTGTAGCTCTCTATTTTCCAGTGAATCTTTTGATTTCAAATTCGTATCTCGAAAATCTTTTCGCCTATAAAAGGATGGCGTCTTCCCATCCAAAAAAGGATGGAACGACATTCAGAAATCATCGATCAACGTCCAAAAAACAATCTGGTAATCCAGTAAAATACAAGGAACCAACAAGGATCCGAAAATTATCTGAGGAACAGGTTTTAAGGTTATTGTTCTCTGTTTTCGTTCTTCTTCGAGTTATCGTCGAGTTCGAAGTTGAAATCGCTTGACGTCGAAGCCCCTGTTTGCTGCTCTTGAAAAGGTACACTACTTCGCCTTTATTTTTGTTCAAACTTTAGTTGTTCGTTTGGTTGATTTCTTGATAATTTTTAAAAGGTTTCTTAATCTGCTTGTTTCAGATTTTATCTTTTATTTTTAGTACAGTTACGTGACAGAACAAAGGCTATTCTCAAGCATGGTTAGTTGTCGATCGTAGCATCATTGAAATATTTGTACATCTGTTATCTGACTGTTCTTTGGCATATTCATTGGTATAGGTACCTCAATGTTGGCAACCTTTTGTTTAGCATAAAAGGGACTCCCAAAGGGCATAAAATACCATGAATGCTTGTTGTCCAGTTGTTCTCTTTGATTTCCTCACAACTTCCTCCATTTTTTGAATGAAATTTGATATGTTTCTCTCTTTGTTTATACATCTCGCCTAAGTAATTAGAAGGATCCCATGATAGCTTTGTAATATATTGGATTGAACTACTGCATTTTTTCCCTTTCTCTCATGAGTGTTGATACATGATAAATCTGCCCGTATTCATGTGAAGTCGAGGACATTAGATAAGAATTTATTCACTAGCTTAATGCATGTCAAGTGTGTTTACGTAATGCAGTTCACTACCAGCACATTAGTTCAATGATTTTAGTTCATTATGTTTGATTAAGTAGTTTGGTCATGGAATTTTCCTCTCCTATAATGACGAATTGAATATTTATTTAAGCTTTCATGTATCTCTCAATTGACTTCATGTCAAGAGTTCTAAAATGCTAAGTTTTTTTTTTATCGATTTAAGGGAAGAATATTTATCAACCTATGAGTTATGTATATTTGTATTCCGTCTTGAAAACGCAAGCTCAATGTCAACTTCACAACATAGATCTGTTCAGGGCATATAGATTCCACCCTAGTTTTGTAACTGTTTGAATTTGTTTCAAAGCTTCCATATCAATTTTTATTTTTATTTTAGAAAAACAAGATTGTTTACCCGCCTGTAGGAATAATGTATAGTCCCTCTTATTTTCAAAATAAATATATCCGTACTTTAGATTCTTATGCATATAACATCACTACTACATAGCATATACTAGGATAGTCTATAATATCCTCTCTTGTTCCTTAGGAACTACGTGTATTAATATTGTTTGTTTCATTTGTTGAAATCAAAGAATAAATGCATATTCATATGCTTCACTAGATAGTTTATGCATGCTTAAACTGGTTTTGGTGTGGTAGAAAACACATTCATAAGTAAGTTCTGTACTCCAAACTTAGCTTACATAGTTTTAAGAAGGATGTTAATCCGTGAAATCATGTCTCTAGAAATAGGATTGTTGGTGCAGGTTAACCTGAATTCTGTTTAACATGTGACTTTATATAATATAACTTGATATGCTTTCTGACAATTTTGAAAGCCCATTTGCTAATTTTTATCTTATCCTTTTTTTTTTCACATGTACACTCGGGAGCGCATTTGGAGTTGTGAATTGACTCCATTCATCTATTCAAATCAGATTTGTGCTCACGTTATCGCTTGTGTCTAGCAACCTTCATCGCGTCAATAGTGTCCAACGTTTTCTTCCCGCTTCAAAGTTCTCATGTGCTTTATATACATATATGTGTTGTTACTTTGACTAACATTTTATACATGAGTATTTCACTTATATTTATGCTTTGTTTTTTGTTTGGGTTTGTACGAATCAACTAAGAACGGTGGTAAGACGTAGTTTCCCACCTCGCTTCCCTTTAGATATTGGGTTTCTTATAGTTATTTAGTTTAGAATGACATTTTTTTTAACTAAGTTTTATTTGTTACTTGACGCTTTGTGGTTATGAAAGCATGTCTTTTCAAAGAAAGGAACTAGGGAACAATCTTTTCAAAATGTTAAGTACCTATTTCAGATTCGTGTTTGATAAACTAAGCTCTTAAAGTATTATTTTAGTAACCTAAAAGTGCAGATTTTGGTGGTTCAAAGTGCAGATTTTAAGGTTGAGAGACGTGCAGATTTTTATGATTAAATATATCAGTTTCTTGACAGCTTAAGAGTGGTATATTGAGTCTCAAAAAATGCAGCTTTTTGAGCTAAAAAAGGTGCAGATTTTGAGCTCAAAATGTACATGGTTTGAGTGTAAAAACTGCAGGTTTTGACACTGCCCTTTTGTGGGCCTTTGAAGTGCGAAGTTTAAGCTTGAAAAAATACAGATTTTAAAGATAAAAACTGCAGCTTTTTAACAGCTTCGTTTTGCAGATTTTTAAGTGTATAATGTGCAATTTTTCTTAGTTTGAAACCTATTTCTCTTAGGACCTAAAAGTGCACTATTTTAAGAGGGCAAAACAAGTATCATAAAGTGTTAGAATTGTTGTTCTTTTAGTCCTAAAAAGAAACATATGGTTTAAGTTATTCGTTTCGAAAAGGACCAAAACATTTATTAGCTTTATTTAGCAACTCTCACTTAGGACTTTATGTTAAGAAAAACTTATAATTTAAAACTCCCAAATGATTTTGAAACTAGTGTAAGGCTAAAGTTATTACCGTTCTAGAAATATTTTTTTTAAAAAAAAAAAAAAATAGATAAGGAAGTAGGTCTATATATTTAATTAACAAATTAAATGTAACTATAGAATAAGTCCCAATAGTTAGGCCCATTTTATATTCTTGACATCACCCCTTTATGAAAGTATATTTGCTATCGTCATTTTTTTTAAAATCAAATATTACTAAAACATTTTTAACATGTTATTTCAAGATTTTAGATATGCCAACAGGTTCAAAATACAAGGTACATACATATATATATGTCATACGTAAAAAGGTACAAATCCTATATTTTTTTTTAGTTTTTCTCTATACGTAACTTATCATTTTGTTACACTTCATGTTATTTTTCTCATATCTATTATCTCTTTTACGATGTTACTTATTTTTTTTTAATTTCCTACACTTTCATATACATATTATTTTACTACATATGATATATCGTCAATTGTCTATACATGTAAATAAATAATAAGTGTTCATATGTTGTAAACAACTTACATATATATACTATACTAAACATATTTAAGATCACAAACCTTTATATAATATTTTAATATTTTAACATCTAGTATCATTTATTTTATTTTATTTTATTTTAGAAAACTCCATTCTATATATTTTCATTCAAATTACACATCACATATTACTACATATTTACACTCAACTACTATCTTATTTTTACGTCTTGATAAGACGACATATTTTCGCAAATTCAACATCTATATATTTTTAGGATAATTTTATTATGATACACCTATCTATATATATTTTTTACATATGAATACATCATATATTTAAGTACATTTATTTATTGATTTCACAATACCACGATTAAATCCATTTTATAAGACATATATATGTCATACCTTGTATTGCACTCATTTTAAACTAACTAATTAACTTATCATTGTTTTTTAAAAGCAAATAAATAAAAAAGTTTTTCAAATCATATTTTTCTAAATTGAGTTTAAGGACTATCTTCAGATAGACTCTGAGGGGTGCTTAACACCTTCCCCTCGAGTAACCAAAACCCTTACTCAGAATCTCACTGGTTTCACAAATCAAAACAGAGTTTACATTACATACATAAAAAATGCTTTTCCTAATATTTTCCTTAAAATTTAGGTGGACCGTACTATGTTGTGAACTATTTCGGCCTGTTCGAAATAGGGTGCGACACTCATTTAAACTGATTGTATCTTAGTGATGTGTGTTGGGCCACTCTGATAGGAATAGATTGTCTTAATGCCAATTTTAATTTGAAAAAATTTGCCCGTATTGCTTTGATCATCGAATGCCCGTAATTTGTGTATTTTTAAATAATTAAAATTTTATTGGGTTGTGATTGCATGTTTTTTAGATTGATTGGGTGAAGTCTAAGTAGCCCGTGTTTTCGCTAAATGACGTATATTGCTCAATGATAGAAAGGGTGACACCCTTCTTTAGGGCAATTGTCGTCAAATGGACAAATTTGGCAAAACCGGAAGAAGTCTGAGTATTTCGGGGTGATGGGTGCTATGGGTCTGAGCCTAATTTAGCTATTGCATGTTTTGATTTTGTTTTTGGGAGTTGCGGGATTGAATTCGAAAAGGTGGATTGAAAATAAGCACGTTGGGTCGTTTGGCGAGCTGGGTCGAGCTCGCCGAACCACTCGGTGGTTCTCCTAATGACCCTATCTCGCCTTTAATTTCATGCTATATGTGATGTCTGAGTCTGTAACTTTTGGCGAGAAACCTGAAGTCGCCGAAAAAACTTGGTGATTCGCCGCAAGTATCCTTGATCGCTCTTTGTCTGCACCCCTGACACCCTTGTCGCACTATAACTTTCAGTGGACAAACCCTTGCTCACCGAAAGTGGTTGGTTATTTGCCGAAAGGGCCTCCCCATCGCCGACTAGCCATAATTTTTGAGCCAATCCCTTCGGCGAGCCCGATCTAACTCGCCAAAGAGGTTCGGCGACTCACCGACTGGATCGGGTCTGCAATAGATTTTCTATGCTTAGGTTTGATTTTCTCATAATCTCTCCAGAATTTTACAGATATGGTACATACAAATCCAACCATGCCACCCAAGAAAACAGCACAGGGCATTAATATAAACGAAGGGGGATCAAATCTCCCACAGAAGAGAAGGCAAGAACTCCCATCGGGAGACAAAGGCAAAAGAAAGAAGCACATAGCTAGGAAAGTAGCTCCTGACACCCGGGCTGATTTTTCTGATCCGAAAGATGAGGATCTTCTGATTCAGCGAAGGAATAGACACAGGCTAGCTCTCAATCCTCTCCCACCATAGTTACCTCAGCTGCCACCCCTCCTGAAACAGGTTTAGTGCCAACTCAGGCACCTCCAGTGATCCCTGCACTCCCAATCGCTCCTCCACCTCGACTGCTGAACAGATTGAAAGGTGATGGGATACGGACCATCTTAGAAGAGAAGTTGTTATCAACAGAGGACCTAGAGGGAAAGCACCCCGGTGTCAGGGACACCATCCACTACCATTAATTTGAGCAGTTCAGTAGGCCCCGAGGCCCTTACATTCCTTCTTGGTTCCGGGAATTCTATTCAGCTTAGGGGAGTTGGTGCCCAAAAGTAAGACGACGGAAAATGAATTCAGACCGGTGAATTCGGTCATGGTCAGAGGCAAAGAAGTTTTGTGCGGCAGTGAATATATTAACATTGTTTTGAATAGACCACTGCACTCTGTACTTCCTTAAGAGGGGTTGCCCATTGTTCCATTCCTAGATGACTTGAAGGGTTGGTTGGCTCCTCTGATTTCTGACACCACCCCGAGGTGGATGGATGCAGGAGCTCCTATTGAGAAGAGGGACCTGAGCATTGCTACTAGGTTCTGGTTTGGCTTTATTAGCAACAACATAATACCATCCCAGAACGAGTCCATTTTGCACCATCCGAAAGCAGCTTGCATTGGCTCTATCATGTTTAAGAGACGCATCGATCTGGGACTACACAGGAGATGGCCATGAAAGCCAAACAGAAGCAGACTTCTCTACCATTCCCAGTCCTGATCGCTGAGTTATGCTGGCGTGCTGGAGTACCTCGGGACACCGCGAGGGATATTGAGGTCACCCCTTCATCCTCCACTAACATCCGGCATATTGAGGCTGAGTACATACGAGAGGAGGCTGACGGGAGGAGAGCAGTTCTGGCAGACATTTCTCCAGATGTTTATGTTGACTCGTTACGTGTAGAGGCATCTTCACCTACTCCGGCCTCTAGGCCTTAACTTACACCCGCTCCTTCCTCTCCTTCACAGGTCCCAGGTGCTTCCCCCTCCTCCCAGCCTGTCAGGATTACTCAGGCCATGATCCTGAAAATGGGGAATCTGGCCTATTTAGCGGATGTGAGGGTGACTCGATTAGAGAGATCCATCCCAGGGATGATTGAGAGTGCAATCTTGGTGGCACTGACCCACCTTAGGGTCTCTATTGATGATATGGCTACTAGAGTCACTGCTTGTGAGAGCAGACAGGAGACGACATTCGAGTTTTCAGCTTTAAAAGCCGAAATAGAAAATTTGAGGAAGAACGTATACTATTTGAAGTCTACCGACTTCAATTCATTAATTCAGGGTGCAGATGACGAGGATGCTCCTGAGACCTCGGGGATTCCTCTGGCTACCACCAGAGAAGTACAGAGAGATGGCACAGTAAATGAGGAGTCAGATGCAGAGACCGACGAAGAGCAGATAGCGATACATGATGATGAGATGAGAGAGAGCCAAGAGGAGAGAATATTTAGAGATTTGCCAGATCTGGTGGAGACGGTTGTGCATCTGGTGATCCAGACATTGCAGACTGAGACATCCAGAGTAGCTCCTAGTGGATTTAGCACTGCTATTCCTCCTGAGGTTACTCCGGGCACTGATTCCCATATTCAGAGTACCACACCAGACAGTGAGGCCCAGACAGATGGAGAGACTGCATAGACAGGATCCTTTCTTTACCTCCTTCTCTGTCTTACTTACTTTTACTTTTGGATGCTTTCATTCACATTTGAGGACAAATGTTTTTTATTTGTGGTGGGATGAGGCCATCTTTGTGCATATTTGTTTTGTTTATATATTTGGGTTGAAATTTATAATTGTGTTAATACTGCATTTTTGTGGATGTTTAAGCTTGTGGCTCCGTATTTTATATTGCAAAATGATTTTGATCCTTCCGAAAATTTTTACCACCCCTTCTATGTTGAATGTGGTTGTTCTTTTGCAAATTTTAGTATCGGTTCCGATCAATACCGATGACTTGAATAGTGCTCTTAATCTAACAAACATGAATGTGTGGCTACGATGATGCCAAGTGAAGTTGCATAGATAATATGTGAACTTTTTGCATCTCGTTGTGACTATCCAATTATTAAATCGAGTCTCTTGTGATGATTGTTGCACACTAGCGAAAGTGTGAAGCCTTGTCTAACTTTAGTGTCAATGCCTTGTGTGATGAGCTTACTATGAACCATGCATGACAACACCTAGAATTTTCTCCGTTGGTCCGATCGACTAAGTAAGGCTATCTTTTGATATGATCTTAGGCAACTTCTAAGAGTGTGAGCCAATTTGACATATACCTCTTTTGTGGCCTACCTTGTGAGAGTGTGTAAACCTCTTTTGAACAACCCTTGAGTCTTACCTTTCTTGGGAAGAAACTTGATGAAAACAATGACCTTTGTTTATCCATCACTCATAATCCCATGAAGTTGTGGATTGTTTGAATATCCAACTTAGGCCAAAAGCCTAAGTTGGGGTGTGGTGAAAAGAAAAGGGAAAGTCAAGAAGTGCAAGGAAAGTCTCATTTAACCCGTGGTGTTAAGAAAAATGGAACCCCTCCATATTAAAAAAAGAGAAAAGAGAAAAGAGAAAAAGAAAAAGAATGAAAAAGAAAAGTTGTGGAATAAAGTTGAAAAGTACAAAAGAAATAGGGTTCCCAAACAATCCATGGGAAGTGAATAATAGAATGACTTATGATCACTAAAGAAAATGTTGAAGGAAGAGGAAAGGAAGTGTTGTGAGAACCACATTTCATGAGGATGAAAGTCACTGAGCCTAAATGACCATACCTTTGCACTCAGCCCCATTACAAGCCTTGAAAAGACCTTTTTGATCTTGAGTGAGCTGAAACAAATGTCGATTAGAAAATACGGGTAAACCTATGGGCAAAATTATGCATTGCGTTCCTCTTTTTTAGTGTGAGCATTGCATTTGATTCCAAAACATTAAATTGTGAACCATTATGTGAATATGAAATTTTTCTTTGTGTGAGGGCATTTGAACTCTTTTGCTGAGCTTGAACTTGCATTTTAAGCAAGTATTGTGAGCATGAGATTCTTTGATAATGGTGAGTCACAACTTGAATCTTTGAGTGCACAATTGATCTTTGCATGAGTAAAGTGAGTCTTGTTGCATGCATTCATGATTGATTCTTATGTAGCACTGTTTGAGACACCCTTTTTGAACAGCTGAACTCTAGTTTGCCTGAGGACAAGCAAAAGTTTAAGTTGGGGGTGTTGATGAGTCCACAATTTGGACTCATTTAGGGCTATATTTTGATAGAATTAGTGTCCTAAAATGCATATTTGTCTCTATATTTGATGAAAATCCTTAAGTTTTAGGTATTTGATTTGAGAGACAGAGCATGGACGCTATCAAGCTAAAAAGGAACAAAGTGGCTGAAAGAAGGAAGAAAAGACGGCCTGACGATCGCCTAATACATTAAGCGTGTCGCTGAAAGGCCTACAACCTCTCCTAATGTTCCAGTGTGCTTAGCCCTGAAGAAAAAGGTCAAGTCTTCAAGGAAAGGGAGCAGTCAGTGAATCGCCGAGCAGTTCCACAAAGCATTACCACATCGCCGAATGATTCAGAACGCGAAGATACTGAAGGCAAAAGCTAAAAGGTGAGGTACCAGACCAAAGAGCGGATCGCCGAGTAGTTCAGTGATCTTGACTAACTACACCAAGTGGTTCCTTCGCAACACACTTTTTGACAGCTATAAATACCCGCTTAAATTTGTAGCTTATTATCAAGCTGTTGGAGAACTAAGATTTCGAATAGAACAGTTTTTACATTTTTGGAGACATTGTTCTTGAACCTTGAAGATTCAAAGGGTTTCAACTCCAAGAAATTGGAAGTGGGTCTTCAAGAATCTTCACCCTTGACGTGTTTAAAAACTTTATTTATCATACCCATTTGATGGTAACACATTTTGGCATCGATTTTTATCTCTTTTTCATGTCTAGCTAAAACCCCAATTCTTGGGGTGTGATTTTGTGAATATGGGTTAGATTATCTGTTGGGTCTTGCTTGTTGATGGTTTATTTGTTGTTTAAATGTGATTTCGTTTAGTAGTTGTGTATAAACTTAATGGAGTTGTAGTTGGAAATAAGATTTCATCTTAGTGTTTTCGGCAAGCTCGAGACAGAGGTCGTAAAACTAAGATTACTAAATTGATAGCCGGTGGTATTGGGTCGACATGGGTTCAGCTCGAGAGAGTGAATCGTAGTCCTTCTCCCACACATTCAACTCGAGAGAGTGAATGGGCTAAGGCGGAGGTTGTGCTTAAAGAGGCAACTTGGTGTTCGAGAGAAACCAAGTCGATTCGGGGTAAGTTGCTCGAGAGAGAATTTACCCTCACTATAGTCTAGCCTAGTCACAAATACTCAACAATTCACTATCAAACGCATGTACCCGACAGTTTAGTTTATCCCATATTCCTATCACATCCCAAGAATCCCGTCTCTCTATCTAGTTTTCATATATTTTTGTTGTTTGTAGTTCTTAATTAATACAAACCTCCCCCCCACCCCATTGATAATTGACGCTTCTGTCATCCCTTTTAGATTTAGTATGTATATACTCGATAATGTTTTTCGCTACGGTGAACTTTAGCATTTTTTGCGCTTAACCATTAATTTTCAGGTACCGCTCCCTTGGGACTCGACCCCAACCCATTCGATTGGGTTACATTACTATTGTAAGATCGTAGACACTTGAATTGGAAGTTGTGTCTTGATTACGCAAACATCATTGGCAGGGTGATGAAGTTGAGAATTCAAACCAAGAGGCTCACAATGTGAATTCAATTATGCAATGTACGGACATGCTGGACAAAGTAAATTTAAAAATCATGGAAAAATATTAGAATGTATGGAAGAGCACAAAAAATCATGAAACTGCAAGATAAGCTTGATGTCATTCAATTAGAAATTACTGTCCTAGCTAAATTAGAGGAAGAAATTGAGTCCTAGCAAGGAGAAAGTTATGAAGAAACAGAGATAGTGAGCCAATCATGGCTACAAGAACAAATTAAAAATTTAAAGTTTCAGGAGTCTATATGTGATTGTCTAACATACATGAAAATCCAACTAATTGAAGGAAGAGTTGAGATCACAAGAAATAGATCAATTTGGCTCAGATATTCATGATTTGGAGGCTCACTTGAACAAAAAGATTGAGGCAACTGAAGCCCAATCACCAATTGTCATGGATGATGACCAACTAGTGGAGCAAAAATATGAATTCCAACAATTCAACTATACTTTATTCCTTAATATCGATGTTGAGAAAGAGTACAAACGTGAGAATGTTGTAAATAATGCGGCTTTGGAATTGAGGCATCTTGAATGTCATTCAAAACACTTTTCTTTATTATGCTCTGATCTAATGGATGAGTGTATAGATGAGGAACAAGTCCCTTACATCCTAAAGTTATTTAGTCCACGTAGACAAAACGACATTCCTCACATAAGGGCCAAGAAGTGTGATGAGACATATATTACTTGGTTCCTTTATATGTATACCACCTCCCCTCGAGAGGAGCAGAAAAGTTGATGCAAAGTTAGGGGTAAAATTCATAAGTTCAAAGTGGAAAGAAAAGTAGTGAGTTTATTTGTGTCGTGCCGCAATAATAAATTAGGTGCTTATTGGGTTTATAGTGTAATTTCTTATGTTATTTTTTTAGAGTCACTTTTTTGTGTTGATTTTGCAGGTTATGGGAAGTATGATTACCCAAAAAATTTGAAGCAAAGGATCACATTTGAGCCTAAATGTGGAGTGCGTACGATCCTTGACGAAAAATTAAGAGAACATGCTACTAGCTAGACCTAAGGCCTCAGGGAGTTTTTTTAACCCTTGTTTTAAATTTTATTTGATGTTGTGAATTCATAGCATCTTTTTAAGTGTGGGCTGGAGGAATGAATTCCTAGTTTTACAGTTTTATTGAGCCTTTTCTTTTTTAGGATGGGTTCCTTGGCTTTTGTTTTTGGTTCTTTTCTTGGAGATAGTCTCACTGAACCGAGTGTCTTTTATTTTTTTAGAAATAACCTCTTTTTTTATTTATTTTTTTGAGAGAAAATAAAAGACCCTTTTGAGTGAAGGCATACTTGCTATTTAGGCATAATATTTTAGTAGTACTTTCTTGTGAATCCTTGATTGATAAGGAAATTGCAGACTCTTTGACACCTAAGTTCATGGTTGTGACTTTGGACATAGCTTATCTTATTTTGTAGTTTGTTATGATCTCGTCTCTCTTAGAAATGGAATTGATCCATCTTGATTGATACTTGTGTCATGTGTGTTGATAATTTTTTTATTTTATGTTTTGCATCCTAGTCTAGAACTTGTCCAGCATGTTATTGAAGCAAAATAAATAGTATTGCTTGTTTAGGAGATGATAATAGGTTTTCTTTGATTCATCTTGTAAATTTTATCTTTTTCAGATATATATCACTAATAGCCCCCTTTGTGCCTATAGTCTTTTAATATTAGCTATATTTCTACCTCGACTCTTTTGTTGAATCCCTAGTTTTTGCACCTTGCTTCCTTGAACAATATAGAATATACTTATTCTAATTGTTAATTCTGATGAGAAAAAGGGATGGTTGAGTGGAAAAGGTAATCAATAATAGCTACAAAGTGATTAAAAATCCCTCTTTGAAAGAATGTGACATGAAAAAAAAGAGAACAAAAGACTGTGACATGAAAAAAAAAATCTTTGAAAAAAATAAAAAAAATGATTGAAGCATTTTTGAGATGATGAGAATTACTTGTGAAATAATTGTTGAAGAGAGGGTTGAAAATAAAGAGAAGAAAGTAATGGGTGAGGAAGTCTAAAATTGCAAAGTGCTTAAGGAAGTGTAAGTCACTATTATATAGTTTTTCTACCCGTCACCTATCCTACATTACAACCCATTAAAGTCATATTTGATTATATTCGAGTCGGCTTAATTAGTGGAGATGTACATAATGGGCAAGTATATGGTTCTTTGTGCATATATGTGAATTTTCTTTTTGAGTGTGAGTGTTGTTCTTGATATGAAGTCCTTAATTTAAATTCAATCCTTAGAATTGAGTGCGTGGACTATTTCTTTTTGTGAGGACACTTATTTCATAATAGATAGGTGATTTTATTAACTTTCTTTAATGAGAGTAGGTGATAAAGCTTAAATTCGATGAGTTCAAAGTCCTTCCTTGAGGTTAGGAGGTTAGAAGTTTGTTGTTTATATGGATGTCTTGCATAATGATCGGAAATTGAAGTTGATGTTTTGAAATTTGTGTATAGTCTAATTGTTTGTATTAACCAAAGTGGTGGAATTCCTAGTATGATTATGTGAGATGAGCTTTAATGTTTGCTCAAGGATGAGAAAAGTTTAAGTGTGGAATGTTGATGTGAGGTCAAAAATACATATTTTTAATCATTATTTGCTCACATTTATAATTTGTATTTATCCCTTTTGAGCATGAGATTTATGGATTGTGCTAAAAAGTGTATTTTATTTGTAGGAGTGAAGTGGTGTAAAGATGAAGAAATTTGGAGGTAAAATGAATTAAAAATAAAAGATTATTGTAACACCCCGTAGTTTAGTAGGTCAACTAGAGCTTTATGTGGGAGTTATAGAGTTTGACGTGAGGGTTAGAGTCATAAATATGACTTACCGTACTTAGAATGAAGGGTTTCTAGGCTTAACATCAAGGTACGACTCCCCAAGGACCAACCAAGGGTCCTTGAGGAGGACCCCAAAACAGTCCCTAAAAGCTACCCAAAACAGTCCCACCTATGGTTGGGACTCACGCCCCGTGGGTGGACCCACGCCTCATGGGAATGGGTAGTGGGTCAAGACCCCAACTTAGGACCTATAGGCCACCACCCACGGAGCACCAGCACTCCCCATGGACCCACCCACCGTCTGTGGGCGTGGTCTCGTGGGTGAGGCTGCCTTAGTCCTTAAATGGGTCAAGTTGGGGGATTAAGGGAAGGTTCCATAATTATTTAGGGGTTAAGTGGTGTCATTTTATTAGTAATCAGACCACCTATATAAACCTAATAGACCCTAAATACATTGACCCTAGACATTATTTTCAATTCACCAAAGAACCTAATTCCCACCCAAAAATCCTCTCTCTAGAAGAAGAAGGGTCAACTAGGTGAAATTCCTCCAATATTCCAAGCTTGGTGAGGGATTTATAATCAAGGTATGTTAATTATCTTATTCATCCATGGATTCTTCCATCCATGGAGTCCCTTAGAATTCATCAATTTGATGAAGAACTTCCCCAATTCAAGTTAGGGTTTCTTCAATGTTGTGGGTTATGATGGATGTTGATCCAATTGAGTAGATCTTGATTGTTTATGATTGAATTAGTATTGAATTATGATATTATGATGAAATTACATGATCCCATGGTTAACCCTAGTCTAATTGATGAAATTGAATAATGTGGGTTTATGTCTTGTGAAGGGAAATTGAGTATTCATAGATTATCTTCTAGAATTGATGATTGGCATAGTAATTGTTCAAGAATACAAATATGTAGGCATGAATTGAATTAGAACAATAATTTATATATGATGGATCATGACTAGTAAAGCTTGAGATTGAACCTTTATGATGAATTATGGATAGAATTGATTGAAGATGAGGCTTGTGACTAGCATGTCTTGTGATCTAGATTTTTATGATGATTGTAAGAAGTAAAGCTTGAGAGTAGGGCTGTAATTATTAATGTTGATCACTAGGGCCTTGAGAGTAAAACCAATTTGATGAATTATGCATGTTAAGGCATTAAGAGTGAAGCTTACATAAAAATGGTAGACTAGTAGATAGAATGGTTGTGAAAGGAATTTACCCACCTAATCTACCTCATGAATGTTTAAATGCATAAAGTGATAGAATCACATGAGCTATGATTATATCCATGTCTAATGTAGTCATTCTAGATGTGTTGATTTGATATGAGCCTTGACCTTGAAAGGGGTAAAATATGATACAATGCATGTTTTATGAAGATTATGTACATGCTTATGAAAATTTTGAGAGTAAAGTGATTATGATTATGATCTAGTTGTTGTGTTGTTGGATGATATCCTCATATGCACACCTATTTATGAATATGATATGATGTGAAAAGTTTTCTCACAATATGATGATTCTAAGGTTGAAAGTCTATTCTCACCTATTGAATCTAGGAGCTATAGTATGAGTTATGTTGGATTGAGTGTCAAGACATTCCTCCATAAATATGAACTTAAGTCAAGACTTAATATGAACTCATATGGGAATTATGCTTAGCAGCAAATGGATATGAATATGATATGGAAGCTTCTACGCAAGTTGAGTCCGGCTTTCCAATGAAGGCTTTTACGCTAGTTGAGTCCGGCCAAATAGGTTCCTTTTACGCTAGTTGAGTCTGGATTCCCAAAATATGTATCTCATGAGATGGAAATCTATTACCTTAGTTGAGTCTGGGGTTCTAGTAGCAATCTCCCTATCCCATAACAATGTTCCCACATAGGTTACTTAGCTATTGGATCCACCTATGCTAAGTGTATGGTTCTACCTTAGTCAAGTAGAGAAACCCATTTTTCGGTGTGGGGTAGACACCAAATTTTATGTTATGCTCACATGGTCTATGTCGGTTAAGGCTAATTCCCAAAACTAGAATATGATTATGAATTATGAATTATAGTTACTCAAGAAGCTTTACCTAGCATGGGTGGAATTATGGGATCTTATTCATGCATTGCACAAGTATTCTTTGAGGGTAGTTATGATATGTTCCTTTATGGTATGATGCTCTATGTTTATGGCTTATGCTTATGATGTGTGCTTAGTTTAGAGTGTAGTTTGAAAGGCCCTTCCAATGCATCTGTGACTAAAGGTGGATATTTCCTTGTCCTTTATGATGAGCTAAATATGAGATCAAAGAGGTGATCAATATGCATGATGACTTAAAGTGGTACTTAGTATGGTGAGGTTATGGGATCTTGTCCATAAATTGCACAAGTATGACTTGAGGATGCCTAGATAGTATTTCTCTTATATGATGCATGTTCAGATTGGATTGTTGTTATTGTTGGCTTCCATGATATGATTATCCAGAGGTGATAGTTCCCTTGTCTATATGTAGTAAGCCAAGGATGAGACCAAAGGTTGGTAAGCATGATTATGATGACCTAAGAGTAATACATAGTATGAATAGAATTATGGGGTCTTATTCATTCATTGCACCACTTATGAGATGGTACTTTTATGGTATGAAGCTCTAAGTAGTGACCATGTTATAATTATGTGATACCTCCTATGTGTATGGGTTATGTCTTATGAATGCTTACATTATGACTATGTTGGAGGTTATTCTTATGACTATGTTGTTATCTTTATGCTTATGACTTATGTCTTATATTGGCTAATGCTTTTGTTATGCTCTTATGATATTATGCTAGCTAACATATTTAGTACATTTTGTACTAATGCATACTCTTGCCTACATTCTTATCAAATGTACGGTTTGGCGGTATTGAGTTCCTTCCTTGAGGATAGGTTTCTAGAAGATCAAAGGAGTTGAAGATTTGGTGAGTCGTCATAGCATTGAGGATGTGATCACCTTTCCCTTTATGTTTTTTACTATTGTATGGGTTGCGTCCAAAAGTCTTATTCAAGGTTGTATTAGATTGTTTGAGACAAAGTTTTGTAGACTTCCGCTTATTTTTATAAAGACTTCAATTGTATGGAAAAAGTTTTAAAATTTCCGCATCATTTCTAGTATTTTATATTATGATATGCTAAGGGTCTAGTATGAGACCCCTTCGGGGTTGAGTACGCCTTGTTACATCTAGGGGTACCTCTGGGTCGTGACAATTATAGAGGGAAATCAAGTGGGAAGCTTAATGGATTAAATCTAATATTATAATATATAAATATATAAAGTACAGTTTGTGCAACAAACAGCAAAATTCAAAAGAATACTCACTGCCACATGGCAGCAGATGAAGAGATGCAAAAAAATTGTTGAGTCGGTTAAAGTTTCAGGCGTACAACTAGAAATTAAATTCTTTTTTTGTTTTGATTTTCTAATTTAATTTGGACTCAGTTATTTTATTAGGGTTTATATCTCTATAAATAGTCCATGAGAATAATTATTAGGGAATCATCAATTATAGGGCATCAAGTATAAAGTTGTCAATACATTTTAGGGTTCTTTTTTTCCTTCTTTTCTTAGATATTAGTAGCTAAAGACCCTTGTTCTGGTGCTGCGGCAATGGGTAATTGTTGAACATCAATTATTTTGAATTAATGGTAGTTATCATATTAAATTACTTTTCTTTTCTTGTTTTAGTATTTCTTGAATGGCCATCATAGAGATAAATCTCTTGTCTACTCTTAAACTCGAGAGACGCTAAGGTAGATAGACCAAAAGATAAGGAAATGTTGATCTTCCATTATTTGAGTTGATTTGTGTTTAGGAGTGACGCCCGGACGAACACCTAACTTGGTTACAAAGCAGGATGAAATATAAATGCTCGCCAATTACGACTGTCTATCTTTGCTCAACGATGTAGTTAGACATGTAATTGGAGTAGGAGATTAGAGGTTGGGAGACCATGATCATAAACTCAACCCTGCAAATCAGTAATTTGATAATCATAGTTGATTCATGCATGAGATCTGATACATGAAACCCTATGCATGTTGCAGCCCTGGAATTTTCCAACCATTGTAAGTAATCTTAGCATTTAATTCTTACATTCTTTTCTTTACAAATAAAAATCAAACACTTTTGGCCCTCTTAAATAAATAATTAGACTAGTATAATATACTAAATAGTTAATTGACAAGTCCTTTGGTTCGATAATTTGATTCTTTTAAGAGCCATTATATTACTTGTGCGATCACGTACACTTGCGTGCGCAATTGGGAAAAACAATGGGTTTTGAACTCCAAGGTATGATAGTATTGACCTATGGAGTCCTTTCCTTCATAAAGTTCAACTAATTAAAGATAGAAGATTATAGAGGGAAATCAAGCAACTTAATGGATTAAATTTAATACTATAATATATAAATATATAAAGTGCAGTTTATACAACAAACAACGAAATAAAAAACAATCATCACTGCCACGTGGTAGTAGATGAAGAGATGAACAAAATTGTTGAGTCGGTTAAAGTTCCAAGCGTATAACTAGAAATTCAAATCCTTTTGGGTTCTGGTTTTCTAATTTATTTTGGACTCAGTTATTTTATTAGGGTTTCTATCCCTATAAATAGTCCATGAGAATAATTATTAGGGAATCATCAATTATAGGGCATCAAGTATAAAGTTGTCAATACATTTTAGGATTCTTTTCTTTTCCTTCTTTTCTTAGACATTAGTAGTTGAAGACCCTTGTTTTGGGCTTTGAACTTTAAGGTATGGTAGTATTCACCTATGGAGTCCTTTTCTTGATAGAGTTCCTAAATTATCACATTTTATAAAGTTAGGTTTCCCTATCAAATGAGGGTTTTATTCAATTTTCATGGATTTCTTTCAATTATGATCTAATTAATTTATTTATGTATTTTCATCTACAATTGAAGTAATTGCGTGCTTTTAAGTTGAATTCCCATGAAACCATGTGAAATCCATGATTTCTAAATATGATCATATGATGGTGTTTTTGAACTATGAAAGATGAACTTATGAAGATATGCATGTTCTTTATGAAGTTGATGTAAATGACGTAAGATTGCTTTGACAGTGAAGCATGATGTTGTTGTTGTTGTTGTGAAAGGATTTTCTCACATGAAGGATTCATAGGGTTGAAAGATTTTCCAAATAAACTTTGAATCAAGAACTAGGAGCTATTCTAATGTATTCTAGCTTGGATTGTCTACTTGATGTGCCCGTCCATAGATTATAAGACAAGTGGTGATTACCCATATCTCATAATGAGTAAAAATTAATGACTATTCTGTGGGATTTATACTTAGCACTGAGACGACATCGAGATAGAAGCTCTCCCATAGTAGAGGCCGGGTTTCTAGTAGCAATCTCCATATCTCATAACTATGTGTTATCATAGATAGACATTAGCTAATGGATCCACTTAAGCTAGAAATCTATGATTCTTACCTTGGCAAGTAAGGATATCTCTTTTTGGTGTGGGATAGACACCGAATTTCATGTTATAGCTCACATGGTCTATATCGATTAATGGCAAACTTCCCACAATAATGAATTAAGGGTACTTCTAGAAGTATCTCACATGTTATTCAAAGATGTTAGATTGCATTGACCATGATTTGATTTATGTTTTCTAGTCTTTTATCTTATGGTTTAAATTGGTCATTGCATGTCATGTAAAGTTCTTTTTAGCATGATTTCATAACTCTTTTGCATTGCTATCATACTTGGTACATTCCATGTACTAATTCATACTCTTGCCTACATTATTTCACTAATGTAGGGTCAGACGCTTCTATTCCGCATACTCATAGCTAGTGAGCTCATATTGAGTTTTGAAGATTGGTGAGCCCTCATGTTCCGAGGAAAGAGATTCTTTTATTGTTTTCATGTATTTTCATTTAACATTTTTTATGTGATGTATGGGTTACTTCACAATCAACTCTTTGATGTAATAGATGGCTATGTTTCTATGTTAGACTTCTGCTACATTTTGTCTACTCTTATGATTTAAAAACTATCTTTTGAACTCATAAATTTTATTATCTTGTATGATGTATGCTAAGTGGCTTGTGTAGGGCATTTCGGGGTCCTATACGCCATGTCACGTATAAGGTGTACTCTAGGTCGTGACATCACTTCTCATTTCATGTTTCAATTTGGGTATTAAGGGTTTTCCTATGCAAGTGTTTGAGTACCTACCCACACTTCCTAATAGGTTGGGTCATGACACTTAATTTGTACGATCAACCTTTTGTTTTAATCTTTAATTTATAGTAGTGATGTTTAATTTGATTTTAATTTCTTACTATATCAACTTATATAGTTGACATTCCTTGCTTACTTTATTCACATAATGTGATTATATTTAAATTAATTTATTTTATTACTATATTAACTTATATGGTCGAGATTCATTTCCAGATTTAAGTAACCTATATGATCAAGGATTTGGTTTCATGTTAATGATCACATTTTTAAATTATCTATATGAGCAAAGAAATATTAACATATGTGTGTACGCTTGGTTGAAAATAACGCATGAACAAATCAATTTTAAAATTTGAGATTCGACAGGAAAAGAATCTACAATTGATTTGTTCCACGCCCTATCTTCAAAAAAACATGTTTCCTAGGTACTTGCAATTTATTGTGGGATTAGAGATCTTGAAAGGTTATTTCCAATCTCTTCCCCTCCACATGATCTCTTCAACAACAATTTATAAAATGTAGAATTATTCGAAACATAATATTTTCCAATTTTGAAAAATGATGAATGTCCGGAAATGATGAGTTGAAATGGAGAGCAAAAGCAGTTGAGGAAAGAATGTGAGGAATAAAAAGAGTTGTTGAACACTCATTTCTCATATTCAGGGGTCAGGCTTCATAGCAGCATTTTTAAAATTTATTGGAGTATCAATATAAAATAATCAATTTTCTTTGACTAAATAGAATATAGTTATTACATGGATTATTAATTTGGAAATTGATTTATTGTATTTTAATGTAGAATCAAAGGACAAGTAAAGTTATTTTCAATTTTTTTAAAATTTTAGTTTTATAGTCTTCTCTTTAACTAGTTACACAATTAGATATGTTAATTAATCCTCTGTTTTAAGGATGGAGAAAAATAAAGACAGAAGAAGAAATATTTCATTCACTTCAATTCTTAATTTCTTCCTTTCTTCACTTGCTTCAACATTTTTCACACAAAGGATTTTTATATCAAAAATGGAAGAACTAATTGAGAGAACAAAGGAGGGTGAATTTTAAGAATGAAAAACAACAAGATGTGTTTTCTTATTTTCGAAGAATGTCTCCAAACATTGTATATATCAAAGATAAAATGAAAATGAAAAATAAAACTACTAATTATGATTTTATGGTGGCCTCGGTAATGAATGTAATGTTTTACATTTCATAAAGTTTATAAAGTTTTATTTGCCTTTTAATTGGTTTTCATATATTCTTTTAATTACATTGCCTGCAAGAAAATTTTGCACACCTCAATTAATTCAATATATACATGTACTGAAAAGTCTATATATCCACCGAAGTCCTCATCAATGAAAAAAAATTCTTAACATTTTTAGCCTCTTTGAACATTTGGTCTCACTATAGTTTAGTGCAATTTCATTGACCACTAAGTTACATCTTGACTTCAACATAGTCTCATCATAAATTTACATTTCATAATAATCTAATAGCATTAAAAGATTTAGACATTTAGTACATACAAACTATCCACCCATTTTGAATAAAGACAATAACATATAACATTTTTCCAAATGTGAATTATTATTATTTTGCAGTATAATTACTTTCTTTCTTTTTCAGCTCCAACATTTTATTTTCTTTTCTTTCTTTCTTACGAGCTCCAACATTTTCACACAGAATCACCATATCCAAATTGCTACCCAGTAAAGAAATAAATGGAGAGAATAGTGGACGAAAGAAAGAAAAATCAGAATCTAATGAACAAGAATTCTTGGGTTGCTTGTGATCTCGTTATTGAAATATTCTTAAGACTTTCAGTGAAATCTCTCTTGTGGTTCAGGTTTGTTTCGAAAACTTGGCTTGCTTTTATCTGTGGCCCTATGTTTATCAAGTATCATATGAGTTTATAAGCTAATAACAAATACTACACCAATCATAGGTTTATGTTGAGGACTGCCCATCCTGAAAATAATCTTAATATTTGATCTCTTAAATATTTACTTTATGAATCTGTTGTTGAGGAATCTGATATGGGTTATCCCATGAAAAACTCTAGTAGATATTCTTTGGCTAGGAGTTCTGTAAATGGATTGATTTGTCTAAAAGAATTTCTAAAGAATTATTCCTATGGAACCCAACAATAAGAAAGTATAGGAAATTACCTGATTTTAAACCTAAAGTGAGTGATGTTGGCCATTTCTTATACGGTTTTGGATATGACGAGATACATGATGTTGATTATAAGGTAGTGCATATTTTTATTAATATTGACTGTCATTGTGATTTTCAAGAGATAAATATATATATATATACTAAGAAATGATTCTTGGCAAAGAATCAATTATCCTCATAATGGAAAACGGTTAATTAGTTCAGATAAGTTTGTGAATGGGAAGCTTCATAGGGCTACTACTTATGGTCTTTGTTATGAAAGGGAATGAATGATAACTTATTTTTATTTGGGTGATGAGAAATGAAGAAAGGTGGAACGGCCCTGCTATGGAGAAACGGGAGGTATTCTTATGCTGGGAGAATTGGGATGTAACCTTGCTATGCTTTGTAATAATTCGACTACACAAGTAGATGTGTGGTCTATGAAGTAGTATGGGAATAAAAAATCTTGGATAAAAATGTTTACCATGAATTATACTCCAAAACCTATTAATTATTTTCTTTCTCAATCTTTTTATTTATCAAAAGGTGGTAAATTGTTTGTTATGTTTGAATCAACTTTAATGATATACAATCCACAGGATATCTCGATCAAAATTTTGAAGTCTCATAAATTTGGTAATGGTCTTACGGTGAATATCTACATTTAAAGTCTAGTTTGTCTCCTTTCAAACAAAAAAACCAAGATTACAATAAAAATTAAGGCGTCAAAAGCTCTGATGATTTTAACATGCTTAAGTAAGGTTGATGAGTTCCCACCTTATGCATTTTGCAAGGTGTTGTCATATTTTTCTTTTTTATCGAATCATAGAAAAATAATTGCATGTTTAAGGGAGATATCTACCCCCATATCTTTATAGAAATCTAGTTTGATCTATCCTTTTTTTTCTTCATATTTTCATATTTCATAAAAAACTTCTGTGAGCTCCTCCCAAGAAGTAATAGATTCCCTTGGTAGTTCGTTCAACCACTTTATTGCTTCCCCCAATAGAGAAAAGGGAAACAAATGGAGTCGGACTGACTCTTGAGTGATGTTCTTGAAGGAAAATGGTTCACACACATCCACGAAATTGTGAATGTTGTCATGAGACAGTCCCCTCAAAGAGACCTTCCATTTGTAACAGCTGCAACATCGTGCTAGTCACATGAAACACCGTATTGCCTACAGTTGGAGGCAATCAAAGAGCTTCAGCACATCCCAGCTGATCCACATTGATATAATGCAAGTTTCTGATGTCATCATTGTTCCCAAGTTGACTTGCATCCCGTTCACACTCATTTCTTCACATGTTTAGAGCAATCAATAAAAATAAAAATAAGAAAATTCTACTACAACAAAATTAGTTCACAAAACACTTCAGTAAAAGAATTCTAAACACCACTCCCCTATAATGACGTTATTTTTTATAAAACTCAACTACACTTCTTCCGATTAAAAGTGTAGGCGATCGCTAACAAGTATAAACCCAACATTGAATTAGGGTCGATCCCACAGGGAGTGATACGGTAAAGAAATTAATTTCAAAGTAAAGAAGTGTTCTAATATTTTGTAGAAGTAAACTAATACGCCACATAAAGTAAATTGAGGAGTTTCAATTATCAATATCATAAAGGGGAATTTAGTAACCAATTTCTAACAAGAACAATTAACATGGGATTTGAACGATTAGCGTGAGGACCTTAAGAATGTGATCAATCAAATACTAATTTCTCTTGATGGGTAATTATTAATTTCTTTAAGTTGTTGAATATTAATGGGTAGGGTAGGTTTTAAATATAATAGCTATCTCTAGATAGTTATCATGTTTCGAGTGAGTTCTGTTGAACATCAACAAGCTTAACAATACAAAACAACCCAATTTCTTCATTAAACCCAATTTCTCAAGCTGGGTTGTAAAGATGCAAATCAATACAACTATCAATCATTCATTCTACTCTAAGCAAATCTCTCAAGCAAGCATAGACAGCTAAGCTAGAACAGAATTTGCAACTTCAGTTCATCAATTTAAACATGAATAAACAATTGAGCCTATTTCAAAACACATCAAATTCAGCCATTAACAATACCCATAAACTAATTTATGTACTCAATTACATGATCATACCCCTAAGGTAAGGGGTTTTATCCAAACATAGAAAAAAGTAAGAAATCATTACCAAAAAAGATTATCTATCTGAATTGTTAACAATTTTCAATGCCCAATGCGAAAATTAAGAATAAAATCCTAAATCCTACAATCCAAACTCAAATCCTCTCCAAAAGTGTTTAATTATGTGAAAGCTCTCAAAACTTGGTAATACACCATCTTCCCACTCCCTTCATTTCTTTTCAAAATGAGTTTATAGGCTTTCAAAAACTTCCCAAAATCTCCACATAGAGTTGAATCGGCGATATTAGTCAGGATCACCGAACAACCCGGCGATCCACCGAACTGCAAGTCATCTCACCTTTTAACTTGACTCATGCATCCCATTGTTCTGGAATATTTGCGAGCTGAGTCACCATCATCATTCCGTTCGAGATGTCACCAAATTGTGTTTTCACTCACCGAGTTGACTTGATTCATGGGATACTTTGCTGGAAGATTTGACGAGCTGGAGGTTCACTGGGCGAGTCACCGAGTGGCTTTTGCGGGCTTCAGCTTCTCTTTTCTTCAGCTTTTCTAACTTTTTCGCTCCTTTTCACATTGTAATGTCCTTGCCTTATTCTTAAACCTTCATTTTTTCATATAAACACATTAACATCGATTATGAGAACAAAATAGGTATTGAGGACACTAATTCATTGAATAATGATCCCTAAATGAGTTGAATTCCCAATTTATCACTTCAGCAAATGGCCTATCTCTTAAGCGACCTTCGCTAGCAAAGGAGGCTCTACTTTTGAGTTTCCTAATATTTTAGCGGGGTTAGCATTCGTGAACCCCTGGTCACTTTTACCACATCTTACAGAGGTTTTGACCTGTAACACCCCGGAAATATTTTGAGCTAAGACTTGAACCATCCTTCGTTGGGAGTAGCATTTTATCGAGGAAATTGAAATTTCTTGAGTTTTAAGGTCACTAGATGTCGCACCTTGAGTTCCAAGAAGGAATAAACAGAGTCCATTCAAGTCATTCATAAGTTCCTTTAAGTTTTGGGTCAACTTCAACCGACCATAACTCTCAGTAAAGGATGAGTTAGGTGGGCTACAAGATAGCTAATGAAATGTCTTTGAATTATATTTCCAACTCCACCGAGTTTGCTAAGTTTCAAGGTCGGTTAAGTGAGATATGCCCTTTTGAAGTTAAGATATCCAGTTAAAGAAAGTTACCCAAAAATAATAAGAGGTATTTTGATCTTTTCCTTACCAAATCAGATTTAATTTATTTTTAGTAAGGTTTTAAGGGTCTAATCCTATCGTTTCAGTTTTATAATCCTAATATACACCTAGGGTTTTAGTTGAGAGTTCAAGAAGAGAAAAGAAGAGAAAATAGGAGAGGATCAAAGCGTTCGTTGAGAGTCTTGCATTTTGTTGCGGATTTTCGCCATGGGTTTAATCCCAAGGAGGTATGTAAGATTTCGTAGTGTAGGGTTATTTCACCCACACACCAATCATGTTGTTTTCAGTGAAATATCATTCTTGAAGTTAAAAGATTAGAGTTCTTGATGAGTTCTTGATAGGTGTTCTTGAAGTTCATTCTAAATCTTGTTGTGTTGGGGTTTTGATGATTTTTTTAGATGAAATTTAGTGATTTTAGGGTTGTTTTGAGTAGATTAGAGTATAATTATGTTAAGTAATTGAATCCAAGTGATTGGGGAAGACACCGTTCGATTCTAGGCGAGTTAGGGTGAGAAAACGAGCAAAGCAAGACGTCGAAGTTATCTGGGTTGGGGCCTGGAGCCCCACACCAGCCAGTGCACCCCAAAAACTTCTCTGAAGATTAGGGGCTGGCACCCCATGCCACTCTAAACGCCAGGATCACCTGCCCCCACCTGTTCTTCATAGTTTCGTGTGTTTGAGTTCTTTCAAAGGGTACCTTTACTCCCCTTTGATTCTAAACAGTCTAAACTACTTATAAACACGTATAAATCATTCATAAACTTAAATTCATAATTCAAAATTAAGGTAGTGTTAAGAGTTAAGTTTTGAGAATCCGTTCGAACATTCTAAGAAAGTCTCTTTGAGTCCTTTTGTGGAGTCTTCTACAACTTCTAGTAACTTGTTTCAAGACTCAAGTAAGTGAGCATGAGAGAGAGGAGAATGTATTCATCAGTCTACATTATCATCACGAGATTTTTCATAACATGAATCATAACTCTTGAATTCATAATTCAAATTCAAGAGAGAGTTAAGAGTAGAGTTCAAAAATGCCTTTGAGTTCAATTGTGAATCCTTTGAGATCACCTGTTGATTTGAGATAAGTTTTAAGGAAGTAGGTATGAGAATGAGAAGTGTTGTATACATGAGTTTCATGTTGTTGTTAAGACCATCGAGTCGAGTCGTTCATGTCCATAAATTTCGCATGAACTCCATAATTTTAGTATCTTTTAGAGGAGTAGCATCTTCAAGTTCTAAGTCTTGAGTATTGAGTTCCTAATCCTCTTTGAGATTATATTTCTAATCATGGGACTATTACATATTACCCATGAAATCCTTGAGTTGAGTAGTTCATGCTCATAATTCCGCATGAACTCTCTGAGTTGAGCATTTTTTAAATGAGTAGTATCATTGAAGTTCTTGAGTTCCAAGTATTGAGTTCTATCTATGGTTATTGAAAACCTTGCATTGTGTCGTTCACTTCCATAATTCGACATGAACCATGTTTTAAGAAGTCTTTTACAAACGTTTTAACTTTGTTTTAAGACTTAAGCTTTGAGTTGAGTAAAGAGTAAGAATAAAGTTCATTTTCTGTAAAATGATATATGGGAACTAAGTATTCCCATGAGTAAATGTTTTCACATTTAAGATAAGGAAACTGAGATTTCCAAAAGAGTTTTGAGCACTTTGAGTACCAACTCTTTTAAGAGATAGACTTTTGAATAATTATCTCAAACCACAGATAAAGTTATGTTTTTAAACATATGAGCTAGTATATTTTGAGAGTAGTATTGAGCATCGATATGGGGGAGAGTTCAGATAACTCACAGCCCCCATAAACCATGTAGCCATCATGGGTAGAAAGGATCACACTTTTTAGATGGGATCCACCTACTTAAGGCATCCTATATGATGGCAAAGTATAGGACAATTCTGGAAGCGTGGGCAAGATGTTGTATCATTACTTAGGCTCATAGTGTGGTTGTCGGTTAAAGAAACTCCCATAGAGATATTATATTTTATTATACATAAATTGAGTTGTTATTGTACTCTTCAACACACTGAATTATTTTCTTTTGTTTTACAAGCTTTCTATATATTGCATCTTTTACTATTGCTTTATCCTTGAGTATCATGAGTTGAGTATCTTGAGTCGATTTGTGCTTCATTGTGTCGAGCACCTTATTGTTGAGTTTCACTGAGTTGAGAACCTTATTACTGAATTGAGTATCGTATCCTTGAATACTTCTGAGTTGAGTATGTTTGAGTAGTTTTGAGTATCATTGAGTATTTCTTGAGTTGAGTAAGTTTGAAAAGAGGTAAGTATGTTTCCTTTATCAAGTTCAAGCTTATGTTATGCTTTAGAATTCCCCTTACATGCTCGTACATTCCACATGCTGAGCCATTTGGCTTGCATCTTTTCATGATACAGATCCAGGTATTCAGGATCATCAACAGGAGCTTCGTTGATACCACATGGAGTTCGAGTTAGCTATGGTGAGCCTCCTTGCTTTCGGAGGGTTTTTTTACTTTCAGTTATATTAGTTGTTAGGAGGTCGTGGGTCTTTTCCTGACTTCCATCTTTATCATTTAGAAGCTTCATAGATAAACAATAGAGTTTGAGAAGTTTGTTCATTTATTTTGTTAAATGTTTTAAAGACTTAAGTTGCCTATTTATGGCGAGTTGAATATATTATTTATTCAGAGTTATCTATTCAGTATTGTTCAGATTATTTTAAAGTTGAGTATTGGAATTTAATTTAGTTTTTTTTAGCTTTTGCATGCTTGAGTTAGTCTTTCGCTTGTAGTCAGCCAGGATAAGGGTTCGCTTGGGGACCAGCAATGGTTCTCGAATGTCGGCCACGTCCAGGGTGTAGACTCGGGTCGTGATAAACTTGGTATCAAAGCACAGAGTTTAAGAGTCCTACGGTGACTATGAAGCCGTGTCAGTAGGATATTATTTATGGTTGTGAGGGCTCCACTTCTATAAATGAGGGACTACGGACATTTAAGAAAAGTTTCCCATTTTTAATACTCTAAATCGTTTAATAGAGCTAAGTCATAGGTATTTATTCATACTCGTGCGTTTCTCAGATTCATTCATTCAACTATCCATCATACTAGAGGTGGTTGAACAGAAAAGTCAGTCCTTTATCGATGAGTTGTTCTTAGAAGAAATCTAGAGGAAGTCATGAGACTCTAGACGGTCTTGAGAGAAGCCTATCAATGAGTTAAGTGTTGAGTTTCAGAAGGAATGCACTCATATTATGTGAATCGTGCATTTGAGTTAAAGCGAGTTGTAATCTTTTCCCTAAGCCATGTCTCAGCTGAGATCCTTATGAGGAAGTATGTTTAGAGCTTGGGTAGTTTTTTTTCATCCTAAAAATATAGTATGAATGACAAGATCATGAGCAGTAGTAGTGAAAGAGCCCAAAGTTAGAGGAAAGTATGCAGAGGTTTAGTAATCCTAGAAAGGGAGATAGTGATGAGGCAAGCTATGTTACTATAGTCATGCACCTAGTAAGTTATTAATGAGGAGTTTTCCCTTATGGGTAGACTAAGAAGTGATGAGTTGTGAAGATTCCATCATAGGAGGTAGAGTGTGTTTTAGCTAGAAAGGAGCTTGTGATGAAGTGTCATTGTGTAGGTAATGACCAAGTGTAAGTGTTGAATAGAAGAGCATGAGTATTTATAAGGTGATAGATATGAGCTAGGCTTATGATTTCGAGGGAGAGACCATAATATTAAGAGTTTTATAGAACTAATTAGGCATTGTTATATAGTGAATGAGTGAATAGTACTCAAGTTGTGAAGGGAAATGTGATAGTAAATTGTAAGTATGAATACGAAGAGGTGAAGATTGACTATTTTTCATAAGGTCCTAGTGGATGAGTGTTTTTGAATTTGAATCAAGTAGTTGTAACTTAGTATAGTAAGCGAGCAATCATATTAATATTCGGGTTTAGTAATAAACATTAAGCTTGAATTGGAGATGAGTGTCATGATCAAAAGAATGGCAACCTGAGTGTGATGATGTTAGTCTAGATATTTGATCTAGAAGACTTGACATTGAGTAGGTGAGGAATTGAGGTGATTAGCTGCAATAAATGCAAGTGGTACAAGTGAGAGACCCTAACCTTTAGATAAGGGCAATGAAGTGTGGCTAAGTCACAAGAATAACAAGAGCATTAAGAGGTTAAGAGAAACACCTTAAAAGGAGGTCTTAGTACCTGCTTATGGAGAGTTTGGTAGTCATGAGATAAGGTTTCCTTGAGTGTTAGAGTAAAAGAAGATGTAGACAAGTTAGAGATTATGGAATAGGTCCATAGCTTTCAAGGGGCAGCTTTAGACCTAAGGGGGAGATGATAAGATGAGAATCAAGTCAAGTGTTTGAGAGTAATATAGTAATGAGTTCCAAAGAGTGTGGAAGATATCATTTCAGAGGTCTTTTTAGTAATGGAGTGATGTTAGAAAGAGGAGGATGAGGTTTTACTATGAGAAATAGTTAAATGAGAGCTCTTAGTTGGTTCCAAAGGTGTTAGTTAGTAGGAGTCCATGGAGTTGTTAGAGTACTAAGCTTGAATGTGGTGTTGTTAAACATTGGGTGGTTCTTGATATGAGCCCAATGTGGTGGTAAAGAGTAATAGTTTTAGGATGAGATTCACTATAGAGAGGTATAGAACCGAAGAATTTGGGTTAAGCTTGAATATAGTGAAAGTGTACCATTAGACTTAGACCTTGGTAAGAGTAAATACATTCCATACCTAGTCCAATCGTCATTCGAGGACGAATGATCCCCAGGGAGAGATATTGTAACACCCCAGAAAATTTTTGAGCTAAGACTCGAACCATCC
Organism: Solanum chiquidenum; assembly: GCA_029582725.1. NCBI lineage: Eukaryota > Viridiplantae > Streptophyta > Magnoliopsida > Solanales > Solanaceae > Solanum > Solanum chiquidenum. Next base: position 69,106 of record JAJOOS010004538.1, read on the forward strand.
TTCGTTGGGAGTAGAATTTTACCGAGGAAATCAAAATTTCTTGAGTGTTAAGGTCACTATATGTAACACCTTGAGTTCCAAGAAGGACTAAAGAAAGTTCATTCAAGTCATTCCTAAGTTCCTTTATGTTTTGGATCAACTTCAAACTACCATAACTCTCAGTACAGGATGAGTTATGTGGGCTACAAGATAGCTAATGAAATTTCTTTGAATTATATTTCCAACTTTACCAAGTTTGCTAAGTTTTGAGGTTGGATGAGTGAGATATGCCCTTTTGAAGTTAAGTTGTCCAGTTAAAGAAAGTTACCCAAAAATAGAAAGGGGTATTTTGATCTTTTCCTTACCAAATCAGATTTAATTCATTTTTAGTAAGGTTTTAAGGGTCCAATCCTATTAGATTCAGTTTTATAATCCTAATATATGCCTAGGGTTTTAGTTGAGAGTTCAAGAAGAGAAAAGAAGAGAAAAGAGGAGAAAAGAGGAGAGGATCAAAGCGTTCGTCGAGAGTCTTATGTTTTGTTGCGGATTTTCGCCATGGGTTTAATACCTAAGAAGTATGTAACCTTACATATTGTTGGATTATTTTACCCACATGTCAATCATGTTATTTTCAGCGAAATTTCTTTCTTGAAGTTGAAAGATTAGAGTTCTTGATGAGTTCTTGATAGGTGTTCTTGAAGTTCATTTTAAATCTTGTTGTGTTGGGGTTTTGATGATTTTTTGAGATGAAATTTAGTGATTTGAGTGTTCTTTTGAGTAGACTAAATTATAATTATGTTAAGTAATCAAATCCAAGCTATTGGGGAAGAAATCATTCGATTCTAGGCGAGTTAGGGTGAGAAAATGAGCAAAGCAAGTTGTCGAAGTTTTCTGGGTTGGGGCCTGGTGCCCCACGCCAGCCAGAGCGCCCCAACCACTTCTCTAAAGCTTAGGGGCTGGTTCCCTGTGCCACTCAGAGCGCCAGGGTCGCCTACCCCCACGCATTCTTTCAAAGGGTACCTTTACTCCCCTTTGATTCTAAACACTCTAAAATACTTCTAAACACCTATAAATCATTCATAAAATGAATCATAACCTTGAATTCATAATTCAAATTCAAGGTAGAGTTAAGAGTTAAGTTTTGAAAATTATTTTGAACATTCTAAGAAAGTCCCTTTGAGTCCTTTTGTGGAGTCTTCTACAACTTCGAGTAACTTGTTTCAAGACTCAAGTAAGTGAGAATGAGAGTGAGGAGAATGTATTCATGAGTCTATATTACCATCACGAGATTCTTTATAACACGAATCATAACTCTTGAATTCATAATTAATAATTCAAATTCAAGAGAGAGTTAAGAGTAGAGTTCAAGAAAGCCTTTGAATTTAATTGTGAATCATTTGAGATCAACTATTGATTTGAGCTAAGTTTTGAGGAAGTAAGTATAAGAATGAGAAGAGTCGTGTAGATGAGTTCCATATTATTGTGAAGACCCCCGAGTCTAGTCGTTCATGCCCATAAATTCCGCATGAACTCCATAATTTTAGTATCTTTGAAAGGAGTAGCATCTTTAGGTTCTAATTCTTGAGTATTGAGTTCCTAATCCCCTTTGAGATTATATTTCTAATCATGGGACTATTACATGTTACCCATGAAGTCCTTGAGTTGAGTAGTTCATGCTCATAATTCTGCATGAACCCTCTTAGTTGAGCATTTTTTAAATGAATAGTATAATTGAAGTTCTTGAGTTCCAAGTATTGAGTTCTATCTATGGTTATTGAAAACCTTGCATTGAGTTGTTCACGTCCATAATTTGACATGAACCATATTTTAAGAAGTCTTTTACAAACGTTTTAACTTTGTTTTACGACTTAAGCTTTGAGTTGAGTAAAGAGTAAGAGTAGAGTTCATTTTCTTTAAAATGATATATGGGAACTAAGTATTCCCAAGAGTAAATGTTTTCACATTTAAGATGAGAGGAAACTGAGATTTCCAAAAGATTTTTGAGCAGTTTGTGTACCATCTCTTTTAAGAGATAGATTTTTGAGTAATTATTTCAAACCACAGAAAAAGTTATGTTTTTAAACATATGATCTAGTATATTTTGTGAGTAGTATTGAGCACCGATATGGGGGAGAGTTCAGATAACTCACAGCCCCCATAAACATGTAGCCATCATGGGTAGAAAGTATCATACTTTTTAGACGACTCCTTAGTGCTTTTTAGCATAGACTAGTGGATCCACTTAGTTAAGGCGTCCTATACGACGGCAAAGTATAGGACAGTTCTGGTAGCGTGGGCAAGACGTTGTATCATCACTTAGGCTCATAGTGGTGGTTGTCGGTTAGAAAAACTCCCATAGAGATATTATATTTTATTATACATAAATTGAGTTGTTATTGTACTCTTCAATACACTGAGTTGTTTTCTTTTGTTTTAAAAGCTTTCTATATATTGCATCTTTTACTATTGTTATATCTTTGAGTATCATGATTTTAGTATCTTGAGTCGATATGTGCTTCACTGTGTCGAGTACTTTATTGTTGAGAACATGATTACTGAATTGAGTATCGTATCCTTCAGTATTTCTGAGATTAGTAAGTTTGAGTAGTTTTTAGTATCCTTGAGTATTCCTTGAGTTGAGTAAGTTTGAAAAGAGGGAAGTATGTTTCCTTTTATCAATCTCAAGCTTATGTTATGCTTTAGAATTCCCTTTACATGCTCGTACATTCCACGTATTGAGCCATTTGGCCTGCATCTTTTCATGATGCAGATTCAGGTATTCAGGATCATCAACAAGAGTTTCGTTGATACCACATGGAGTTTGAGTTAGCTATAGTGATCCTCCTTGCTTCCGTAGGGTTCCACTTTTACTTTCAGTTATATCATTTGTTAGGAGGTCGTGGGTCTTGTCCCGACTTCCATCTTTGTCATTTAGAGACTTCATAGATAGACAATAGCGTTTGAGAAGTTTGTTCATTTATTTTGTTAAATTTTTTAAAGACTTAAGTTGCCTATTTTTGGCGAGTTGAATATATTATTTATTCAGAGTTATTTATTCAGTATTGTTTAGATTATGTCTAAGTTGAGTATTGGAATTGAATTCAGTTTTTTTAAGCTTTTGTATGCTTGAGTCAGCCTGGATGAGGGTTTGCTTGGGGACCAGCAATGGTTCTTGAGTGTCGGTCACGTCCAGGGTGTAGACTCGGGTCGTGACCTACCATTTTTCAAGATTGAAGCCTCATTTTCTAGTTTTGAGCTTGGGAAATCCTTGGTGGCAATTTTGGAAAGGTTTTCATGTGCTAAATCATTCGGGTAAGCTTTCATGACCCTAAAACTTCTTTTCCGTATGAATATTTATGGATTTTAACATCAAAATATGAGATTTTGATTGGTAAATTGTGAGGCTTTTCAAGAACTCAAGTTCTTGACTTAAATGGAGATTTGGAATGATGTTTGAGTCCTTTCTGAAATGATTTTCACCAATGAGTTTATAAAGTTTTCAATATTGCTTTCAAGTAGGGATGTACAAGTCAAACCGTAAAGTCAAACCAAACCGACGAACCAAATCAACCGGAAAAAAAAAACCAATTTGTGGTTTGGTTTGGTTGGTTTGGCGGTTGAAAAAAAAAACCGACCACTCTTTGTTTGGTTTGGTATTAAAAGAAAAAAAATTCAAACCGAACTCAAACCAAACCGACAGAATATATATATATATATATATATAATTTTTATTTTATTTATAGATAAAATATATTATAATCTACTTTGTTAATATATTTTTAGTTAGTTTATAGTTTTCAATGTTTATATATTTTATTTCAAATTTGGGATTCTAAAGATTTGTAAATATTATATATATAATTTTATTTTATTTATAGATAAGAAATATTATTTATAATCTATTTTGTTAATATATTTTTAGTTAGTTTATAGTTTTCAATGATTAAATATTTTATTTCAAATTTGGGCTTGTAAAATTTGTAAATATTTTATTTTGTATTAAGATCCGAAGTTACAATTATATTGTTATAGTTTTTCATATTCAAAGTTAACAATTTACTTTGTAAATATTTCATTTTGTATTCAGTTTGACTGTATCCTTTAAATTTATTAATTTAACATAATGAACGTTGATATTTAAAAAAAAATATTTTGTACTCATGTGAATTTTATCGTCTTTACAAAAATTTCTATTCATTTAACATTTCTTAAGTTTAGCTTATCACACAGGTAAGTGAAAATATATTTGATATCTTTTTCAAACATCGTATAGTTGTAAAAAACTGAAAAACCCCAAAAAACCAAAAAAGATCGAAAATACCGACTAAAACTGAAATCGAAAAATCTGACTTTGCGTGGTTTGATTAGGTTTTTAGATTTAATAAACCGACATAATTGGTTTAGGTTTTTTTTTAATGAAAAACAAAACCAAATCGACCTATGTACACCCCTACTTTCAAGTATTGAAATTTCAGATTCAAACCTTCCTTTTGAAATTGGGTTTGAGTGAATTGACCCATTGTTCTAAGAAATTGATGTTGGTATTGTTGCTTCCAGAAAGTCATTGTGAATACTTGCTTGTATATAGATTGTGTGGTTGTAGAAGTGATTAAGAAGGCGAAGACTCGATTATTGGTGTGATTATTGATTTATTTAAGGCAATTGATCTCCTAAACCTTGTATTCTAGTAGAACTTGTGTATTCCCTATATTGTTTGTGTGTTGGGTGTAATGGGGCTGAGTTGAAGGTTTAATTGTCCACTTGATAAATCTTAATGGATAAAAAGGGGTTGAAAATGAAAAGGCAAGGTGATGAACATGATGATGTGAATTTCCTTGTTGTGACCCTTATTAATTAATTGATGAAATGCTTGATAGCATGAATGTGGACTTGAATTTCATGAATTATTGGTTCTTCCATGTGGTGTGTTATTGCTTGTGTGCATTGATTGTTGAATATTGTGATTAAACATGTGATATTAACGATGTAGAGGTCATTGATGGTGAGTTCTATTATGCGGATGTCATTTCCGACAAGTGTTGTGATGTCGAGGTCATTTTCATCTAGAGGATTGATCTAAAGCTGATGGGAAATAGTTTAGGCTAAAGATATGGTGACGATGAGAAATGGTTTCGTTGAGGGATTAATTATTGTGAGTTGAGGCATTTGTTATGTGTGACTTGATTGTTAAATGTGATTGATACACTGGTTGTGTGTGATTGATCTACTTAACATTGAGATTGACTTACCTGATTCGTTTGGTTGTTGAATTCTGACTATTGGTTGTGATTATTGAGCCTTGTGAGTTGTGCATTATAGAACTGCTTGGGTGGGGTGAAGATTGTAGTTTGAGGAGGTTTGGTTGCAGTGTAAGGGGTATTCCATTTCTAGCTAAATGTCTTGTTTATTAGATTGTTTGTTGGGTACCGTGATGTTGGTACTCACTCCTTTCTTCTAAACTTGTATAGGTTACCAGTCGGTTTAGTGTGATCGTCCTTCTTCTCTTACTTTCGAAGGCTTGTTAAAGGAATATCGAGAGATAGTTGCTTGTCATTCCGGTGGGCCCTATTTTCCTTTTCTTTAAGCTTTGTTTTATTTTAGAATCAAAGACTCTAAGACTTGTACTTATTTCTTAATTCTGCACTTTATGTATTTGGTGACTTGTACACGTGACAATCAATTTTTTTGGGGTTTTAATGGAAAGAGTAAGTTTTTTTACTTTATCTTGTTCTTGCTTTATTGTTTTCCGCATTTGTTTTGTTACGTTGGGTTGAGACTGACTTGTCTTAGTGGGAATCGACAAGTGTCATCCCGTCCATTTTTGGGTTGTGACATGGTTAGAGTCAATAGTGATAGATGGTTAGAGGTATGAAAGGTCATGACCATATTATTAAATTCATCAATCATTAACTGGATAACAAAGCAAAACAAAGGTTGAAAACAATTTGCATGAAAGTCGTAGCCCTGAAATTGCCCTAATTATTGATCAAAATCCCAAGTTGAATTCCAGTCTTTGTTATTTAATTTTCTTAGGTGTTAATTGAAATTGTTTGGTTAAAATCCCTATTCAAACACTTTTTGCACACTTGCACTTAATTATAATTAAAAGTGAAATTAGATATTTACTTGTCAAAAGTCTTTTTAATTTTATATTCTGCTCGCAAAAATAACATTATTACTTGTTTGACCACGTATACTTGCATTTCCAATTTTGACGCAACATTAGGTGCCTGATCTAACTATACTTCTTGTATATAGACATCAAAAGAGTACTAGACTCGACCTAGCTCCAGGTAGGTTTCTAGCTTACCAACTCCACAACTCAGGTGCAACAAATGCCTAGCAAGGTTGGTTTGTTACGAGAATCTAAACTTGCATTGTGAATGCAGTGCTCTCGATAAAAAGAAAATGAGTACATAAATTGGTACTCGTGTGAATTAGGGGTGTCAAAAATGAGCCCAAATATAGGTAACCCATCCAACTCACCCAGATTAAGGGTTGAGCTCAAGATAATTTGAATTGGGGTCAATCTCAACCCACTAAAGTATTAATCTATTTTAAGATAATCTTCAAATGAGCCCAAATTAATCTCCAATTTCAAACCATTTTAAGATTCTTTATTTGCATTGATGTAATGTATGTTCTTAAATTGAAGATATAAATTACTATCTATTTTATATCTTCTTTGATTATCTGTCATGACCCAAACCATCGTGACTAACACTCCGGTGGGAGAACCTCTACTACAACCCCAGCCAAGCAACTAATCTAAATACTAAGGTATTTAAGTATACGAAAAATGAAAATAATGGCTAAAAACTGAAGTTCCCATAAACTTCAACAAAAGATCTAACAACTAAAAATGCGGAAGAAATAACCTAGAACCTGAAAGTAAATGTACCAAAACGTCTAAAGTTCAATAAGTCTAAACAAGAAGGGATGCAACCCCAATCTAATGAACTAATAAACTAACTAGAACATAAGTCTAAGTTCGAAAATAGTGGACATAGACAAAAGAGAACCCATGGCAGCCTGAAAGAATTGGTTCACCCTTGAATTCGAACGATCACTGATCTCCTAAGCGAGGTTTGTTAGTAGTCGCTTGAAGATGCCATGTACTCAACAAAAATAAGAGCAAGCGCAGTATCAATACACAACTACAGTGTACTGGTAGGATCACGCGGCTATCCCACTAAGTGCAACATAAGTAAGTCATTACAACAATATAATCACATGCATATATCGAGCATAGCAATATTATCAACATTTACGAACAACAAACAACTTCACATTTTATATCAAATCATTGGTCCTCTCATGAAACCCAAATAGTTAGCATACCGGAACGTGGTACCCGATGCAATCATTATGCCGGAACGTGGCAATCGATCCCATAGTTATTTCGGAATGTGGCAACCGATCCAAGTTAGTTATGCCGGAACGTGGCAACCGATCGAAGTTAGTTATGTCGAAATGTGGCAACCGATCCATTCAACACACCACAATCACAATCAAAAGTATATCTTCAAGATCATACATTTAAGTCATGATTTCATGGCAATCATAATTCATCCATCTCATTTACAACAAGTGTGATCAACAATGCAACATTCATATACATACATGTATCATAATGAATCAAGAACAAACATACATCACACAATCATAGAATCACAACCATCACCCACCTCGAAAAAAGCTTAAAATCCTAAGAAACTTGATTCTTCCCTTTCTAGATTCGTTCCGCTTGTTCTTGGTCTACAAACAATCAATATAATATGGGAATCAATACACAATCACTAATTACCCGAATTACTAACAATTCTAACAACTCTAGATCATACCTATGATCCCCAAATATTCAAATTAGGGTTGTTTCCACCACATAATCTATATCAAAACCCTCCCCCATCATTAATTACCCATTATATTACGTTCTACGGATCGAAAAATGGATTCGGGAGTAAAATGCTTACCTTTAGCCTCAAGAATGGTGAAAAATTATTAGGAGTCGCCTGGGGTTCGTTCCTTAGCTCTAAAAATCGAAAAGTGCCAAATAATGTCGTTTAGGAGTTTATTTACTACTTTAAATCGCGTCGAACCCGCCACAACGGCCCTCACCCCACTGTAGCGGCCCCACCAGAGCTGAAAAAAGTCCCGCCAAGGCGGCTTGCACGAACCAATGAGCTATTTAAAGAATTCCAAGACCCCCATTTCACAACACACCTCTAACCAACGACACTCAGAAAATACCCTTTACACTACGATCGATTTCGGGAGTTCTACTCACCCGAATTCAATTTCGTAAAGTTGTACGGATTCCTTATCGAGTTATCTATCCCCTCATGTAATCAAAATCATAATTAACTCATCTGATTGTTACCAGATTTCCCTACACCTTAATGACTCCGATTTCGTCCAAATCTGGACTAGGTTGGAAAATTTTAAGATACTACGAAAAAGTTTTCCAGCCCCAAATTTTCCCCTGTTGGCTTTTCTATAACGACGGGAACAGGTCGTTACATTATCTATCCATTTGTATCTTTATTTTAAAAAAATCTTGAGTTGAAATTCAAATTGTGGTTATAAAAATAAAATAACAATATGTTAAAATTATGAGATTAAGCGGGTCGAATTGGGAGGGACATGACCCAACCCCATTTTTTGCCATTTGAGCCCAAAGTAAACGTAGGCGGGTCATAATCCAACCCAATTTCTATTTCAACCCATTTTAATATCTCTAATTTCAACCTCAGACCCAGTCATTTGACACCCTCACGTGAATAGAAAGATAAAATAACACTTGTCCATTAATATTGAATATGTTTGCCACATTAGATATCATCAATAGCCACTTACGGGCACTGGATAATAGCACATGCTTACAAACAAGTGACTATAATACTAAGTGTTAGAAAATTGAATAGTAGAATCACTTTCAATCACTCAAATTCTTCCTGGAAGACAAGTAAGGCAACCATTGTTCTTTGTTCCATTTAACCTGACTTGTATAATTAATCAATCTCTTTGAAAACAAGGAAAAATATATTTTTCTACTTACTTAACTTACGTAAAATACTACAATATTTATGTATTCATAGGAATTCTTCTAGCATATGAACCTATACTAATACATGCATCTAACTTTATCCTAGGAATTGTTTTTATCTTTCTTAGTTCATGAATAAAACAATGCATGTATCATAGTTAATTTTCGGCATAATACATAAACATGACCCTTAACTTGGCTTCAGCGGATAACTATGCCCTCCAACTTTGAGTATACACAAGTAGGCACTTAAACTTGTATAAAATTAAATAAGTAAGCACATGTATCCTACATGACATAATACATGTAGGACGCCATGTAGGACACAAAATTTCCATGTAGGGTGGCATGTAGGATGGATGTGTCTATTTGTTCAATTTTATACAAGTTTAAGGGCTCGTTTGGTGTAAGGGATTAGAAATAATAGTGATGGGATAAGGAAATAGTGATGGGATAAAAAAAAATATGTTGTTTGGTTGGCAAGTCCGGGATAACTTATCTCGGAATTAATAATTAGTACCGGGATAAGTTATCCCTCCCCATGGGTGGTATAGTAATCCCGGGATAACTTATCCCGAGATAAAATAGGTAAATGACAAATATGTCCCTTTAAATC